>DWEC01000689.1:0-15704 GCA_018245735.1 Microceris miodesmiata
ATAGTGGCTTGTAATTATCTAAATTTAGCCATCTCGTAAACTCGAACATAACTGAACTGTTCATGCGTTCATTAAAAAGCATAAAAAAGTGTCCCATATCCTAATATCATTAAAACAGATGTCTTTGAAGCAATATAAACAGGTGAAGAACATTAGGGCTGTGAGATAGACGTATTTAGCATTCGAAGCTTTCTGCCCACCTCATAAGGGACCTGTCAAGATAATATAATAAAAAAAGTTATAAAAAAGCACATTTCTAATCTTACAATTAGTCTCTATACCCACCCCATGCTCTTAGAAGAGAAATGATCGTAGGAAGGATATAAAGCATTTTTTATTTTTAATTGTATCTGTATTTGGTCTTTGAACAGATGGCTTTTCATCAATGCTTACGTGTATGCTAATATGACACACACTTTTAAATCAGTTATTTTAGTTTTTACGATACAACAACCTCTTTTTGATTGTACTTAAATCTAATTTCAAAATAACAGTTAGTTATAAACAAATCTACTCGTATATACATATGTATCTAGATTTCGGTCTCAATTATTTTTCTCTAAGAATTGCGTAACCGACCACCTTACTCAAAATTTAATCTACGGTGTATTTTCTTATATAACCCCTAATATTAAAGGGTACCTTTATAGACATTCTTATTCTATATTTGAGGTACGATAGTGAACTAACCAAGTACGCTATCCTAATTGTAGAATATCATTCGTGGACTTGATGATTGTGTTACATACTTTGCAAGCAAGTCGAAAGAAGACGAAATTTACGTGATTTTTTTACAAATTCTGTAAAAACTAATGGTGCTGCTATAGAATAATAATGGCTTAGTAATAATTATACTCTTATGCTGTTGAGGAAGAATTCCTTCGAATCAGTACTGGTTGGGGAAAAAATCGGACTCTACATTTTCTGCAGCAGTTTCGTCCATGATTGAACATTTTCATACGTCACTTCAGACGTAGCTTTTATAAGGCGAATGGAATATGTCTAGTTTTTTGTAATTTCCGCCATGAAAATTCCAATGCCATGGAACACCAGATTTAGCTACTGTGGCACCTATAAACGCACCTATCTAGAACCCAACTGCGTAGTTAGCTACCACGCATGCGCGTGTTTATCGATCGTTTGGAGGCGAGCGCCGCGGCTCCTTCTTTCGCTGGCGGCGTCGACGAGGAAGCGGTCCTCCCGAGTTTTGACAGCAGCTGTAGCTAAGAAAAGTGCATGTACCTTGCCGTGGCACTGATCATCATCATCGCCAGCCTAGTCCGGTTACAAGTAAGTGAAAACTGTATCCTCTTTTACAAAAATATATGACAATCTGATTTGTTCAATGTACATAAAGTCGTGTGTCTTCATAATGATTCTAAACCGGATATTTGTTTTAATTTGTGTCTTCTAATTATTTTGACAATAATTGAGTATGCGAAAGGAGAGGAAGGATATAAAAATTAAAAGAAAATAAACTGTTTGTTTCTTATAAGATATGTATAGGAATTGTTCTTTTTAAATAAACTTGGCAAGAAAAAAAACTCCGGATGTTGACGTCAAACAATAAAGTACGTAACTTCTTTAAATATTTTTAGGGCAACGTTAAAAAGTGACACGTGTTCGTTAAGTATTAATGATATCTATGAAAGCCGCGGTCGCTATTTTGCATAAAAGATAAAGTTATCAAAATATGTTTTCATCCTCATTCCGGTGACTCAATGCTACATCTTTTGATACTCGAAGCTAGAATATGCAAATTTATCGTTCCACCCTTATATAAAGGTCTGCTGTCAAGTCAAAGTCAAGGTCATAGTTTGCCATGCAACCATAGTGCGGGTTGGCAGAGTAGAGACCTTTAGAGAAAATTAAGAACTGCTTGTTTGCTCTCGATATTTTTTCTCACCATCACAACAAAATGATATTGAATCTCTAAAACGCACGCAATTTTTTTGAAACCTCTTTTGAACCTAGAACTTTCGGACTGAATTGAATTCTAAGCCACTAGAGTAGCAAAATTTAAAATTAGATTCATGTTACGCAATACAGGTCAGTATAGGTATATGTATATCAACATCAACTGCTAGTTATGGAGAGACACCCCTCTCCCGGTAATATGGGGTGGCTGGGGGAGCTGACTACATACGTGTATGATATATTGTCGTTCTTATTATTGATTAAGGCAAATCTAAGAATTATTATGAACATACGAAATGTATACCACATATATAGGTAAGTATGTATAATAATCAAAAATAATAATATTCGACCCATTATATTGAAATATGGGTCCCCTATCATATTGAGAGGGATTTTTTTTAATAAAAAAAAGTATGTATGCTAACGAAAAAATCGTCATCGTCATCAGCCTATCTCAGTCCAATGCTGGACACATGTCTCCCCCAATGAGCGACATCGCGCCCTGTCCTCGGCTTGTCACATCCAGCATCTGTGATCTGCCTGTAGCCTTTCGTAGATCGTCATCCCACCGGGCCGGAGGGCGTCCTACACTACGTTTGCCGAGACGCGGTCTTCACTCTAGAAATCGCCTACTCCACCGGTTACTCCTACGAAAAAATATTCCGCGAATATTTTATTAAAATTTAAAATATCAAATGTTACTGTATACAATTTATAAAAAAATTATTAACAATAGTCAATTATTATCTTATAATTTGTATGACAGTATCAAAAAATCAGTGAGACAACTTTAGTATGACAACGTTAGCGATTAGAGTAAATTCTATTTTAACACACGCATTTAACAAACAAACACACGTTTAACAAACACATACAGACACGTTTAACAAACACAAACAGACACTAACATACGTTTAACAAACAGACAATAGAGGTGGTATTGCCATAAACTATAATGACGAGTTCAAGGTTCGATTTTTTAACTGTTTCAAATATTAAAAAAAAAACACTTTTGTACTTACTATAGTAAATTTACTGTACATGTACAAAACGTGAAAACGTTTCCAATCCGTACTTCATTGCGCAACACCCACCCTGTCATTTCATCGCTTATTCCAGCTAGCCTCCCCAATCCCTGTTTCTACCCCATCGCGGGGGCCCCTAGCGCTTTGACGTCAGATCTAATTATAAATCTCTGAAAATCAATTTATTTCGTGGTGTTCGAATGAAATTATACTGTATTGTAATAATATATATTTTCATATATGTACTTAGCACTGAAAACAACCTGTTGCATTTTTCCTGAAAAGCCAATTTTGTTTTTACAATACCATAGCCATATTATATTAACTGAAAATTGAAAATTGCATAATCGATTACTATCAAGGTCAACCGAATGTTCATAGGAATAAGTGTCAAAATAAAAAAACCTGCATTATCGATGACAACATCACCAATACACAGTTTAAGTTTCGGACTGCTGGACATAAACCTCCCTTGAGATGTTTTTGCCCATAATACTGGGCGTCAGTCAGGGCCCGCAGAATTTAATCGGCCGATTTTGTCGCCTCTTACGACAATCTGGCTTCGGATTTATCACTTTAGAAGGATTAAATTGTTATCATAGTGATTTTAAGTCTTTAATCTTAAAGTATTAAAAATTCATTTCGGCAATTTCCTGTGATTATGACGGAAAATTAAATTAGGAGAGGACATGGGGATAAAAATACGCTTGGAGTGGTTTTGGTGTGGGTGGCAGGTGCGGAACAGGCTACGTTGCATCTAGAGCATGCGCATTGCATTTTGCAGTATCGATGCTCTCCAAGCCCTTTCGAATAGATGCCACGCCCGAAAGCTCTTTACGGATAAAACTCATAAAACAAACATAAAATGACATGTTATTCTAACAACAAAAGAAAGCAAAGAACAATAATTTGTAAAATTGCGGTTGCCATAAGACCCATCATTCATATTATCAATTTTACCTATCCACTGAGAGTTCAATTTGATTTTGTGGAACAAACCAATTGTATGTTCTTTTAATCAGTATTCAGCACAGTCAGTCTCTAGTTCATTATTTGTATTCAAAATTATTAAACAAGTTATGTCAGTAACGTTCAGTATAAAAAAACAAAAGAGGATAGGTAACAAATTAATTTTGATTGTTATACGACTGAATTAAGATGAATCAGTGGAACAGATTAATAAAGTATGCTTGAAATAAAAAGGTCATTTCAACCATTTTTTTCTTTACGGTTTATAAGTAGTAAGCGGGTTAGTTGGCAGTATCGTTTATAATATCTGTTAAATAGTCATAGTAAACTGCTAAATAGTACCTATTATGTAGACACTTCATTTTGTATATATAGCATTTATTTTGTAATTTTATTTTGCATATATATATATATATATATATATATATATGTGTTTTATTATAGTAATATTTTGATATTAATTAATCAATTTCAAGCCATCATGCATGTACACCTTGGCGCTCTTACACTCATCAGTATCGCGCTTACGCTCATCAGTAAGACAGTGTAATAACTACTGATTTGTATCGGAATGCTTTATGTGCCGGTACTTGGACAAAAGATTTTTAATTCTAATACTAAGAAACCTGCACACTTGTACCATTCGTCTCAGTATGTTCGAACAGTAGACTGTTATAACTACCTAATAAAATTGTCCAAAGGGAGAAACGTTTCTTGATCATAATATAATAAAAGCGTCTGAAATTAGCCTGGAAAAGTATAGAAGGCTACATTGCTCTACATACACATGTAATTAAGAAGTAAATGTCCCGAAAATGGGAAAATCATTCCAATGTTCAGTATCGTGACGCTCTTTTGAGAAGTCCTGTCGTTTTCAGACATGCGCATTGGACTTTTGCGTTCTAAGCTTCACCACGCCCGTGTTAATATTACTCCGCCATAACCAAGTAGCAATTTGAGGTTAAATCTTTATATTAGATTTTAGGATGGACGTTTCGTTTTCACTTACATTCATTTGTGTCATATAAATTATTGACAGCATTTTAGCTTTAAAAATTTCATACATAATTAAACAAATATGTTACATACAATATTGATATTGATATTAATATTGTAAAATATTGGAAAATTTAATTTTTTTATTACTGTATTTTTTATACTATGACACAGTAATGTCAGTATTGTGCTAGGCTGGCCAATATAGTTTTAAGAGATGACTTGTTCAGTATAGTTTCTTCATTACGTCTACGCAACGAAACCATCGTCACGCAAAATGTTTGTTGGAAAATCTACTAAAATATACACATACATATTATTACATAAATATCACTTTAGAAACGGAGAAATTAATTACGTTAATACCGATTTTTCCAAATGTACGATAAACGAAATCAATTGAACGTACGACGTCACAAATTTGAGATAGGATATTTTTCTCTTAGGAACGTAATTTTCAATTGTAGCGCAGTAACTATCAACATACAGAACTGAATCTCGCTACATGATAAGACGGTTCCGATAGTCGCTGATCGTTTCATCGTTCATGGTCGGAGAGTTGTACATTAAAGGTCCTGTGGACATGCGCAGTAGATCTTTCAGCTCCCAGCGCCCACTCTCCCATCTGCTGCGGAGACGTGAACATGCATTTCTTCTTTATCTGTTGTTTTGTAACATTTTTTGCCGTGTTCTTCGTTGCGATTTTGAACAAGAGATTGAAGATGAAAAAGAAGCAACAGCAGAGAGTGCCGAAGGAAATCAAACGACGTCAATAATTTTTTATGTACGAGTAAGTAATACGATTGCCTCTTTGCAGGGGTGTTGTTCTCAGTGTATACCTTTATTAAGTCAATGTATAAACGGTCTACTAAACAATATAGTTTTTAAATTTTGATTAAAAACATTATTTTTCCTATAATTGACTAGTGTCAATTAACTAAATAATACATTTCTAAACTTTTCTCATACTGAGAACAGACCCGTGTTCGATAGCGGAATGATAAAAAAGCTCAATGATGACCATAAATGTTCTGAGCCAAAACTTTTTATAAATAAAGACGTGTTTCAAAATGAGCTGCGTTGTACATACATATGTGTGTGTAGCCTACGACCCCATCTCTTTACAGTTATAAAATAGTAAGTCCAAGCGTCTATGCTTTCGTTTCTTTTAATTATAATTTGTTTTAAATAAAATGTCTATTTATATCAATCGAATCCTTGTATCTTGAAATAATGTCAAATTTTACTTCTTAGATTTGTTATACACATCAAAACGGCCACCTCTCTAACGGTCAGTGTTAATGTAAATGTCTAAAGAAAATATATTGAACGTGTATAAATATAACTGTCGTAAATTTATAATTTTACGCGCTTTTCTCAATCGGACACAAAATATTCCGATCGGCCACTCCCAACAGAGATTTATTGATTTTCATGCATCCGGACATGCGCATTGCATCTCTCCCGGGCGGGGCAGGGTGACAGTGCGTCATACCCCAATTAAATAGTCATTCGAAATCGCTTCTACTAATTAATTTTTTTCTATGTAATTTTAATTTACTTTTACATAATTTTTAAAATGTAATTACTCAACTTTATTAATTCTTGTTCATATTTCACTTAAATTTAGTTATGTTCCTTTACTTTCGAATTTGACCAACTTATGGTATAACAAAAAAAAATAATATTCATGCGTAAATAAAAATAATAACACAGTAATAATTTTTATCTAATTAATTAGTACATTGAGATTGCGAGTTAATATTTGGGGACATATCAGGTACTTTGATTAATATATCTCGGACCTTATAGATTGTGAAACGCGGAGGTATAGCACATAATTAAATACTTCCTATTCCCCAAGAGACGACCATTTGGTTTAAATAAAAATAATAATAATAAAAATATTCTAAGTAATATACACACACGATATAAGGGTCGGAAAAAATATGGTTTGTCAATTTGTAATAATTTTATATGTAGATGATTTACGAGAATATTTCCATTAGTGACTACTCTCACTTGTATAAACGATTTTTTGTTGTATGTTATACTCGTAAATTAAGCAAATATGTGATATTGGCAACATGAAGATCACATAATTTATTTCATTTCAAAAACACTCTGTGAAATGTTATCATACGGCAACATATTGTGACATTGAAATGATCGTCGTTTAGCTGTACTGCTTTCGTAACCAAGGGTAACTCCTGACCTTCAAATGAAACAACCCCGTCTCTTAAACGACCTATATGACCTTCACGGTTAAATCGATATGTTAGGCTGACTACACATTGTAGCAGTGTATGTTAGGCTGACTACACACTGTAGCCGTGTATGTTAAGCTGACTACACACTGTAGCGTTGTTTGTTAGGCTGACTGCACACTGTAGCGGTGTATGTTAGGCTGACTACACACTGTAGCGGTGTATGTTAAGCTTAAAAGATATTTTACAACGGATCGTTAACACATTTTTATTGATTTGACATCAATCAATTTATTTCTAGTAAGTTTGGAGGTACTTTACAATTGCATTTGATGGTACATACTTTTTTTAATTGCACAATTAAATAAATGAGACTCAAATCAAGGTAACCCTTTTGAATTTCTTTACGTTCGCAATAATTCAGATAATAGTTAGATCCCGTTCCGTTAGAAAATTGGTGTAATTTGACAAAAAAAAATTATTTGGCCAATATTATATATTTTCAAAATATCATAAGTGTTGATATAGCATAACTGCTGGTGTTTATCTTTCTTACAATTTTATCATTTTGATATCATTTTCGAATAATTGTCAAGATTTTTATACTTAGGAAATGCATCTCAATAAATGTTTTATTATATACGAGTATGGTTCCTTATGATCCAACTTCTCCATACACATGGCCGTGTTATAATCTAATCTTATTCATAAATTATGCCTTTAGATAGACAATTATGAAATAAAAATAATTAAGGTAATGAAAAAATCTTGCTCGCCATTATATGTAATATAACTTCAAGATAATTTAACGCAACAAAACGATACTTCGATTTCAGTCCCCGCTCTGGCCGGGACTATGGTAACAGGGGGGGTCGCTACGGTAACAGGAGTGTTACCACGGTAACAGGAGGGTTACTTCTCGGTAGATGTTATTAAATTCGTTAACAAAGAGATCTCCCCTAACTCCCGTCTGACCCACCACCCCTTCACCCGCCGCCCGTGCCCCGTCACCCGCCGACCTGCGCAGACTCTCGCACCCCACCTATGGCAAATTCACCAGATTGCAAATTGAAAAATGTTTTTATGGAAATGATAAAATTTTATTCGTTATCGTTAAGGCGTTTTTATGCGATTTTATTGAATATAGCCTGTTATTTGTATTTCCCCTAGGATGATAACTTCCTTTAACTAACCTATTTATTAACTAACTACTTATGAAACGGATTTTTTCTCATTTTTTTATTGCGTGTTCAAAATTCATTTGATAAATATATTTACTATAATCTGTTCTTGAACGTCAGGCCATTAAAAAAATTTTTAAAATAGTTTTAATTTTTTTAACACCTACCTTCTAATAACATAATAAAAGATTTGTTTTTTACATTATATATCTTTTTCTATGCGAAAAATAACGAGGCATTAAAAATTAAAACCAATTAATCCTGTTCCTTCAAATGTCCAAAATTTATTATTTCGGTTTGATTTTATTTAATTTAGAAGCAAATATAATACCCACATATCAATAATAATCAGACGATGGAAAAAAACTGAGCTCGAAATGAAATTCATTAAATCGTGTATAAAACTCGCTAGGCGATGAGAGTTCTCTCCGGTATTGACAACAAGGACAGCCCTCACCCCTGTCTGACCCACCGCTCGAACCTTCCACGAGCAGATCTCCCTACCTCCCTTCGCCCCATCGTCGAAACACGAGACGAATAACAAAGCTCTCACCTGGAAAGCTCTCTCACTCTGATTGTCAATAATTTGTTTTAACCATGTCCCTTATAATCACCATATAACGTCGTTCTCATCAAACTACCTTTTATGATTACACTCAAATTTTATTCCACCGACATACGTATAATCTTGTCTGCGAATAATTTCCACCAGGTGGAGTTTCCACCAGGTGGAGTGTTTATATCTGTCGTCCGTTTATCCGCCTTTTGATACAAAAAACCAATTGTCTTAGATTATTATTTGATCCGTAAATTGTTTATCATCATGAGAAGTACAGATATTTATTTTCCTACAGTTTTGCACGGTTGCTTTTTAATTTTAGATAATTACTTTTGAGTTATTACATTGTTAATTTAATAAGGATGCAATAATTGACATGATTTATTAGTCTGAGAAGTTGCGTACATTTGTATTAAATAGTTGGGTGTTTAATATGATTCATAACTGATTTATAACTGTTGTGCGCCGGGCCCCTAACCTTGAAACAAGTAACCCTCTTCACTAAAAATCTGTGCTTCACCCCTTTGCATTTACATAAAGTCTCCCCTTAAATCTCATGTCTGATATTAATGTCCAAAAAAATAATTGCAATCTTCATTCTGTACACAAAAAAAGCGAAAGCAATGATGTAGTTTGGTTTAAATATTCATTAGAATTGGGGAATGTATTAAATAAGAAATATTAAAAAACGTAATACGTTTAAATTTTATTTCACTTTTTTTAATTCAAGAACTAATCGGTAAGATCAAATATCTATCGTATTCTGCGCTACAATTTGGGTCCTTCGACTCCATTTACTCAATCTGATGGACTCAATGGATGGTGACATTGAATAGCATCGCTAATGGTTTCTTAACATCCAACCGATCTGGTTTTAACATAGACGATTGTAGCTGAAGTAATCAATATAAAAAGTAATCAACTTTGTACTATATAATATTGAAAAAAAAAATCATTTCATTTTTATAAGACTATGTGTGTATGAAATCCACAAAACCCTCTACATATTTCCTCCAACATTTCCCATTTTTTTGTTTAGTTACGTGATGCCTTTTTCTCTTAAATGTAACATTACGACTTCAAAAAGTTAGAGAAAACTAAGTATATTATTGAGATGTATTATTCTAAAGTATTAGGCACGTTTATTATTACAAAATATAGTGAACATCAATCCGCCGCAGTGCGGCTATGTTCCATTGCAATTGGCTGCATTTGGACATGCGCATTACATTTGTGTGGGAAATAAATTCATTATATGGGAAATAAATACAATAAAACTCACTAAATGTAATTATTGTAACTCATGAAATATTTGTACTAAAACAAAATATGCATAGGTGTTTGTGCATATATTGTTTCTATATATTTACTGGAGTGGAGAGCCCTAATTGGCAAACGTAGCGTAGGATGCCTTCCAGCTAGGTGGAGTGACGACATACGTACGTACGTAAATGTCTGGTAGTGGTTGGATGCGAAGAGCTGAAGATCGAGCTCAGTGGCGTGCCATTGAAAAGGCCTATGTCCAGTAGTGGACGGAAGTAGACTGATAATGACGATGATATATTTTCTGTTTATAACTTGTATCTAGCTTTGAAAAGTCGAAGCGCTATATACAAATAGGTTAAATAAAAATTAAAAAATCATACGCTATTTTCAAGAGAATTACTTGATTGTCCAGTAACGTCATAAAACATTTAAGTTATTAAGAAGTATGTTCGAGACTATCTGAAATGTTCTGGAACTATCCATTGCGCGCGCAGTCGGGATTTTAGCAGGGAGGGACATGCGCATTGCTCTCCTGTTAGGGTGTGGCGCTCCTTGCGGTGGTCATCTCATTCTGTTCCCTACCTTCGTAAGATGTAGTAGTTCCCCTCTCTCTTTCTTCTGTTCCTTTTATACTTAGTTAGTTTTTATTCATATATGAACTTAGTTCTTTTTTCGTCAGTGTTAAAATCAGAGTGAGCTGTACACAGGTAAGTTTTTAAATATTTCCTTTGTTCAATTAAATATATTGATAGTTATGATTTTGTGAAATATTTGCGTAATTTAAAACATGACAACATTTTTTTAATTGTTCGTAATATATATAAAGTGAATAAAATTTTAAATATAATGAATAAAAATGTTACAGTTCGTATTAAATCGAACTCCATAAATATCTGAAACTATTAAGTGTGAACCTGAAGGGAATTTCTAAAATATACATTAACTCTTTTCATCAAATCTTTCTAAAATTTTTTCGTGGTAACTGCCATTATTCAAGAACATTTAAAATGGTAGCACATGAATTCACTCTAAAACGATCAGACACGTATCATTTTAAAACCAGAATTGACGTTCCTTTTTCATGACAATGCAAAAAATAGTTTTTTAAAAAAAAAATCAATTTAGGTAATACATTTTCCCGGCAATATGTTTATTAGTCCTTAGAGACTCGTTAAATAAGAAAGGCTTAGAATTTTTTTGTTAATTTATTTCTGTTATAACATGTATTAACTGTGATGTTTGGTGCGGACGTAATTGTTTTTCTCGATTCCTGTGTATTCCTCTTTTTTCTTTGTTAAACATACCAGAGCTTTGTGCCAGCAAATTGTGTATCATCATCATCAGCATCGTGAATCATTGTATCATTCCACTGTTGGAATGGGTCACGTCTCAGAACGTAAATAATTACAGCTACTAGCACGCTAACCAAATTAGGATATATGAGATAGTAGGTCTTATTATCAGTCTGCCGCGTAAGCAAAGAATTGTTGTTCAATATAACTATGACCGACAATCTGCAGCAGTGTAGGACTTTCAGGATTGGGTGCTGCATTGTGATTTATTGATCTCTTGGGGACATGCGCAGTAAGGTGCATCCCAAATGTACCACTTCTGTCGGGAAGTGCGTCATTTCCTTCGCAGCCTTCACTCTACGCGCTAGCTTTGTCTTACTTCATATTTCTTGTATTATTTTTTAATTAAGATGGAACTGTTAATCGTATAGTTTAATTTAGTTTAGATTCGAGTACAGTAATTAAAAAAATATGGTTTACTTAAATAACTTGAAATATTATATCGTGTTTGGTGTTTAAAAGTTGCTAATTTACGTCGATCAGGTACGTATCTCAAATTTTTAAATTTGTCTTTATTTGACTTTTAAATATATTTTCAATTAGACAAGACTTTGAGTTCCTTAATAAAATTTCAAATTTATTGCTAGTATTAAGATTCCACTAATATAATTTTGTTTTGATTTCAATATTAAAATATTTTTTTTATTCATTTACCAAATGGATTTCTCCAAGATCTTTCCCCTACTAGATGATGTACTTTTTATTGTTATTTAACAGTAGATATATTTCTCTCGACCAACATTACATTGTCCCCTAGGTACGGCAGCTGTATTGATTTATTCGTACCGAGACATGCGCAGTTCGCCTCCCCATCCCTATATCTCTCGCCTGAACTCCCACCCACCGCCCACATCCCGGACTCATTGCGTAATTGTAGGGACCATCATATTTGACTTTATTTTTGACTTAATTAAAAAAAACACTTTACGATAAATATCAACTAAATTTGAAAAATGTTTTATTTCATATAATTGTTATTACTTAAAAGCTAATTATTAATAAAATGCAATCATTTCTAATTATTTCCACAGGCATTTTTAAAATAATAATAATATTATAAATAAAACAAACGTTATAAAAAAAAGGTAAATCCAAAATGTCCCTGTGAGGCGTGGTTCCAAAAACACTATCAGCATTAACCTCGCTGAATTATAAACCTACGCCTCTGTGCAAAAAAATTATTACTTAATTTATAACTTATTTGTATCGGAATTGTTTCCTTCCAAAACTATAAGTTGAAACAAACAAAACTAAAGTATTTAAAAATTGTTTTCTAAAAATCTCAAATCACGTTACATATTTTTAAATCGATGGGCAATTGCGATTATAAATGGTATTTTACCAAATCCAGTGGAATGTGATAACAGCCATAAATATTCAATAGATTGAGTTACTTAAATCACTCTTCATGTTTTCTGAATAAATAACGACGGAGCGGCTCGATTCAGTAACGAAGGGCACCCCCTTGACCTTCAGCATCTTAGCCCTGTTGTTCTCAAACTTCGCGCCCCATTCCACTTAATGTTCAAACGAGAGACCTTTCTTAAACAGTTGTTCATCCGAGAATGTCTTTATACCATGATTAACTTTATAGAAATAAAACTAGCAACATATGTTATAATCTTATTATTTTTAACGACTATTATACATATTTAATTGAGCAAAAATAAACAAAAGAACAATTTATTCATGAAAAAATTAAATAAATTCACATTGGTTGATATGAATACCACATATTTTGGGAAGGCCTATTTATCTAACAAGGATAACAAATGGTTTTTTTTTTATAAATAACACTATATATATTGCTCCGAACATTTTTTTCTAAATGTACATTTTTGTGTCTAACCAAATACCTTATCTTCGCCTCTCCCGGCCGCGCTAGCTCTATTGATTGATTTCGACGGGGACATGCGCCATACACACAACAGTACTTAGCATTGTGAGTGCCTACGTAGGCAGCGCAAGTGAAAATTATATTGTTCGTTTCTTCTACTTTGGCGTTTTTATAGTATACAGAGTGTTTTATTTTTTTAAGGATAGTCTATTAACAGATCAAAATTATAACGCTCTATCATAGAGAAAATTTTTTTCTCGAAAATTGAAATTAAATGTGAAAATTGACATTAGGTATTTACAACAATATCCCGGCCATATACGGGTATATCGTCATAGTCTGGAACGCTTGGTAGTATTATCGAGGGAATTGCGCCATTGAACTTGCCATTACTTATTCCTTCCCTGTATATAAGGGACCTACCCCGACCTATCCAAGGCAATAAATTCCATTTTATTTCTCTTTCACCTTGAGTTGCAGGAAAATTTTTTACTTGTTAAATGATACTATGAAATTATTTCGATATGTACATTTATGAGTAATTTCAATAAAATATCACAATGTATATATATGTATGTTAATGTAAAACTTCTTTGTACCTACATTTTTAAATTTAACCTCCCTCATAATTTTTTCTCGAATTATATTTAAAATTTTCAAAAGTAGCGATGGCGAAATAGGGCTCATAATGTTTTAAGAGACATGACAGAATCAGATGTGATATTGATTTCTGTAACGAGGCAGGGGTGGGATGGGGTGATGCTGGCTATACTCCCGTCTGACCCACCGCTCGGGAATAGGCTTAGCAGGGAGGCTCGCAAAAATGGCGTCGTAAAATAAAACCTTTTCGAGTTACTTTTGACGTTTTGTTTTGCATATTTTATTCGCTTCCAATTTGTGTAATGTAATTTTTCTATGTTAAAACAATTTGAATAAAAAATAAATCTTTTTGTTGTTGACGTGAATAATGATATAAGTCGAACTTTTTTAAACAATTCACTAACTAATGATATAAAAAAGTGAAGAATTCAATTATTTTATTAAAAATAATCACTTAGTAAATCTCGTGTATTACTGTGAGAGTCAATCGTTTGATTCACTGTAAAGTATCCATGATATGAAGGATTAAACAACATAGGATGTGGAGTCTTTAGATATAAAAATGAACTCAACCATGCGTCTATCCTGTGGTATTAGACGCACATACATGCTAGTCTAAATCTTCAGTCAATTTTTGCTCATCATCATCAATCTTCCAATGTTCTCAACAATGGAATCAAGTCCCCCAGACTGCCGGAAATTTTCCCAAATAAATAACAATATGAACACTAAACTCATACGTAAACAATTTGTTGACCCGTGAAACGCCCTAAATATTTATTTATTTTTTGTCTGTTCAGTAATATTTTTTTAAAATTTAGAACATTGGTTATTAATTTATTTAATTGTGTGTGCTCAATCGGAGACTTATCAGTATAGGTTACACTTTCCGTTATGATTATTAATATCATCCTTAAACAGTGTTATTTTGATTGATTAAAAAAATATCCTTATATACATACATATAACATTATACGTATCGGTAGCACGCATCGATCGCAGATTAGTAACTTAAATTAAAAATGTAAACCAATTGAAGCAAGTTAAAATGTTAAATAAAAACAAAGATATAATGTCCAACACAGTTTCCATAGGCCTTAACTACGTTAGTGATGTCTTTAACAAAGAGAT
The DNA here is from genome assembly GCA_018245735.1 of Microceris miodesmiata. Lineage (NCBI taxonomy): Eukaryota > Metazoa > Arthropoda > Insecta > Lepidoptera > Hesperiidae > Microceris > Microceris miodesmiata. The sequence goes on from DWEC01000689.1 coordinate 15,044, forward strand.
ATGGCAGAGGTGGAGGCAGGTAATACAGGGAGGTGCTCCCGTCTAACCCACGCGCTGGGGGCATTATATAAACGGTTGAGGGGGAGAAGGAGGTAAATCGAGAGGTTTTTTGTTCAGTTTTGAGAGCAAATATAATCATTATAATTAGGTTTGGGAAAATTAAATAGTCTTGAAGTTCTTTTTTATTTCAAACTATATTCAAGTTACAATATTGTAAACGCAACGTCGCTCTTATAATCACCAAAAAGACAGACAAAGGAGTGTTACACTGCGACGTTTTACGAGTTTTGAATACACGATACAGTTAGGTATATTGTACAGAATATACAATTTACAATATTTTGTAAATGTATTTTTAATATCATAATATAAATAAGCGACCCCCATTATAGTTCCACTGTTGGAATATGGGACTCCTATCATATTGAGAAGGTTAAATCCGTAGGCAGACTTCACACACCTTAGAAGTTTCTCGTAATATAAATGCCTTCGAATTATTTAAAATAATGTTTATAAGGTGCATAACTTTATATGTTAATTCTAGAAATCAAGCCTATGATGTACAGACCTACGTTTGTCTTTTAATAGTAACTTATAAATAAAGAGCTTTGTCAAGTGTATTAATAGATTCTCTAATAAGGACATCCTAGAAAGTATTACT
>DWEC01000690.1:0-15699 GCA_018245735.1 Microceris miodesmiata
CGAGAAAGCCAATCAACTACGGAGGGCTCAGTGTTGCCAGCTTGGTAAAATTATCCCTGAATTTGAGAAAATATAGACGAGGAAGTTGCGGTTATTAATTTAATTAATTCACACGACGCTGGCAACAAACGGTTTAATTTGTCCTGTATCGGCTTACATGGTTTCTGAGGACTCTGTAATAAACATGGTAACTGGTGCGTTATTAGTCGCACAGATAATTATTGTCTTATGAAAGCGAGAATTTCACGTATACCTTGTCATTACCTACTATAATTTGTAGCATCTGTAATCCTAGAAAATATAGGCAGAGAAGTGCCACTCTCCCACGTTTCACCAGTTACACGTTAGTCCCACTGTGGGATAAGGGGTGCACTTGATGCCGTACACCGGATACAAATGTAGACTCCGAGCTACTACAAAGTCTGGTAGACGAAAGTTATTAGGTAGGTTATTAGGTAGATGCAGAAATTGGTTATTGGAAATGTCTCAAGTCTCCGAAACCTTTATTCGTACGAAAAACATGGTAATATAGAGGAATTCATTTTGGTACGCTTAAAATGTAGGATTTCTGTTCTGCTCCACAATTATCGATTCAAAAAAGTTAAGCATAACGAATATAATAAAATTACCTTCCAATATTCAATATTCTCCAATATTCTCTTTATACACATTTTTATGAAAGATAATTTACAAATTCAGTTGTAAAAGTCGTAAAAGGAGTGGATATTTTTTAATACGCAAATTTGTAAGCGCTCCCGCGGTAATATACTTTGAAAACACCATTTCCGCCGTCGTTACCATAATTAATTATGAACTACATTCGATATAATTACTGAAATATCGGAAATTCAAAAGCAATAAGAGCGTGCAAAATTATTGCGCCTACTATGAATACCATCCCAAATATACTAACACGAGGCCAACAGTTTTCACATAACAAAGAGTAAAATATAAAGGAGTTCTGTAGCTACAACTACACAACTTCCCAATTAAAACCGCACACACTACAAAAATATTCAATGGATAAAATATTTGTATGAATAAAAGCTCGGGCCGCGAGTGTTGCCCGCTCGAATTGAAATCATTTCTAAAAGCTAAAAGTAGCCAATGAATGAAATGTTACATAAAGAACTATGAACTATATTCCACAGAGATTTCATTTGCATATACTTCAAATGTAAGTAGACATATGGCGTCAAGTTCATGGCTAGCGAAAGCTTTTCTTTTTGGACGAAAGCGACGAATTCATACTAGAATAATATTGTAGTAGGTTATCTAGAAATGGAGAAAAATCCCTAAAAAAAACATGAGACCGGAGTTATTTCCTCAACATGTGCCGAATTTCGTTTCACAAAAGCAAAGGTATTTGCAAATAAACGTCCCCGAAAAGATCTCGTGTTCATATTTTCTACGACATCAAATATACATAGTTGTACACGTACTGTCACCCTCAGAATACAAAGAATCAATAATGAGTAGGCAAGGTTTTTAAGACAAGTGTTAAAGTAAGAGTGGTAAAAGCAACAGTTAAATTACGAAAAAGTTCACGATAAAGCGGTAATTGAATGCGGTTAATTAACAAAACTGTAATAAAACATCGCATCTTTCGCCAGCGTTATCTAACTACTTTTGAAATTTACTACATGAATTGTTTTAAAACACTCACACAACGCTACGTAATGGAGTGCCACATAATAGAGCAGTGTACAGTGTAAAACAATTCCGTTAAATTTACAGCAACAAAACAGATGGAGCGACGAGGATAGCGGAAAATAACAAAGTTCGCAATATATCCACGCTTGAAACAAAGATTGCTACAATTTAAAAGCGTAAAAATTCTCCGCTTTAGTAAATTCTTACGTAACACTTTATACGGTGAACATACGCTAGTGGCTCTTTTTCTCATTCGCTGCCAGAAAAGTGTTTTAAAATGGCCATGTTAAATAACGAAGAAATGTTATAAAACTCTCACACTAAATCAGGACGCGTTGTACGTACATTACATAGTATACGAGCTGAGTATAGCTTCTAAAAACTACATTATGAGTAGTAAACTCGGACAATTCTAGTTTGTGTAGTACTGTGAGGTAATTAAACTGTACCCTTGAGTATTTATCATACAGAACTAGGTTACAGTTATGGGTACACGTATATAGTTTCATATTATGCGTGTTACGTTTCGTATAAACTTTGTACACCACAATTAGGTTATATATTATACTTGAGCACCGAAATAATGAGTTGAGTGACGGTAGAGCGTGGAGGGGAGGCAGAGTCCATTTACCCTACACTTACCCTGTAATAACAGGCTTTAAAATACTACGTGTATTGTTTTAGGTTTATATATGGTACAATTTATGCTAAATATTTTCAGTAGTCTGCCATGTATTTTATTTAATGAAATGTTAATGAAATTAACATGTTGCAAAATTCGCTGATAGCAACAATAGAAATATAAATTACGTTGGGACGATACTGTGAGTTTCGAGCAAATACGACGAATACGCAAAAAACAAAAATTATAATAGTAATATCAACATGCTCCATCTCTTTTCATACATTCTTCTCTAATGGATTAGACGGTAAGCCTATTGCCATACAGCGGGAAAAATCTAGATTCCGAGTTACGACTAGGAATTTTAAGTTATAAAAAACCAATAATATTCTACCCAAACCCGGGAACGTCTCACTCGGCAGTCGTGCTACCAGCCACAATCCCAACGATACAATCACACATTTATTACAGTTTGTACATTAAAGACATTAAATCTACACGAGATTCTAATTATAACGAAGTCATATATATAAAAAGAAAACAACAAAATAATTCTGATAACAAACGTATCAGAGCGTGGGTTTATCTGACATAATTTATCAATTATATTGACCGTATATGTATATACAGACTAACTGACAATCAACAGCGGGCCAAAATTCACAGTTTCATTAAATTATATTGAATTGTGTTACTACCAAAGAAGCAATCTGTGGGTAGACTGGCAACACGCTGACGTAATGAAATGAATGTTGTCCGATATTATTATTCTTATAGCGTCCTATCGTCAAACATGTCTATCCTAACAAATGTGACGTGCTTCGTCCATACTCTCTTTATATTCGTACGTTGTTAGGAAGACTTCTGATCTACGTAATGACGGTCTTGATAAAATCTAACCAAAGAATACTGAATGTCGTCTGAAATCTTATTATATCTGGACTAATAGAAATACTGACATTAATAAATATTACCTTATTATTAACCATTATATTATAATTTAGATTTAAACATAAAATAACATTTACTTAATACTTTTAAGTATAAGAATAAAATTATAAAATATACGTACGCTCATACCGAACTGAACTGTGACCGATATGGCAATCGATGTGTATTTATATACTTCAATAATATCGCAAAATGTAATCCCTAAACCTAACTGAAATTTAATTCTATCGCACACAAATATACTCGTATGGAAAAAAAAACAACCACCTTTTCAGTTCAATCAAACGCTTTAATATTTTTTACCTGAACACGGGTGTATATTCGAATGAAATAAAATTGATAAATATCGCCCCCATGTTTTTAATTTGAGAATTCAATTCAGGGCAAAATATACGCTGACACTCGTATTTAAACGGGATATTTTAGAATCGAACGTATTTGAAAAAAATATATATACTTAATGTATATTTTACTTAATGTATATTTTACTTATTACTTAATGTATATTTTTTTTATTCCAGGTTTATTCAAAATTATTCCAGAATAACAAAATTTTACGTTATCAAACGCTCGAATTTGGAATAGCTTACAATATACGTGTCGATATGGAGATTCTAGCAAATATTACTCATATATATTACAATACTGACATTTAGTGGCCTAACCTTCGTACGGTTTAAGCAAAATACAGTTAGAATTGCCATTTGAATTGTGTGATATTATACCGGCGTTATTTGTGCCCGCACCATACATTTGGTCGTATTGCTTTGTTAGAATCGGAATTGTACACGAAGGACTAGGATCTTAATTTACGTAGGGCCTAGGGGTATATCATCCTACAATAATACGAGTATATGAATATCACCTACAGGAACACATCTCGAACTATCAGACCCAGCTTTCGAAAATTTTATATATTCTGCATTAATAATTCATAATACGAAAACCACTTTAAATATTTTTGCCACATTAAACTACTATACATATTTATACTATACATATTTTCACGCCCTTACGGGGTAGGCAGAGAGCACGGAGTGCCAAATATCCCTTTCCTTATTTATTCGACGACATGACATCGTCATCGTCGTCGTCGTCGTCATCAGCCTATTTCAGTCCACTGCTGGACATAGGCCTCCCCCAATGAGCGCCATCGCGCCCTGTCCTCGGCTTGTCGCATCACATACACGATGAATTTTACTAAGCTCCAAAGTTATTATAACATTAACATGAAACCTATAATATATCATACATATAACTTAACGTAAATCAAATAGAAATACCATTTTATTACAATTCTACACTATCGGGCTACAACCAAAAAACATATGTTAGTTAAGCCGTTACATAATTCACTCCTTGTAATTATTACATTAACAACAATGTTCCCGTGCGTACACATTTAATTATGTTAATGTTACTAACATCAACACATTACGCGCAGGTGATTTTTCAATGTGACACATTCACCGTAATATTTTCCGCTCAGCGTTCGCTCTATAAGTCGCAAAACCCGGGTTCTAATAGCCGAGTGCTCGCTCGTTTCAACCCTTACCGTCATGAAAAGGCAGAGTGGCGTCGTAAATCAACCTTTCTATGCAACATTGTACCGTTCAGTTGTTAACGCTGGCGCGGTATCACTATTATCATGTATCGGTTGACCCTACGTTTTATGAAGATGGCACAATATGGCACATGTAACAATAAACCATATTGTGATGCCACCAAAGTTTTAATAGATAAGGCTAAATATTAAACATCGTTTGCTGTATTAGACAAGGAAATAGTCATGAATATTAAAATGAAATATTCACATCTTAGACTAGTTTTTAGATTCATAAACGTTCTCTCTATATATATTTTTTTTTGTGCTACAATATTTTGATCAGATAATTTATTTATAACAGCGCATTCTTTACAACCTACTTCCGCATTGTAATATTGCATGTTATAATACACCTTCAACGTAACCGAATACATTACACCCCATCTACTCTTTACCCCACATTCAGATACACAGCTCATTACAAATTCATTTCCTCATTAATTTTTCAAAGCTATAATGACTATTTCACTTAGAGGATCCTCTTGTGGTTTTAAGGTGTTCCGATCAGCTAATGGATATGGCGAGACTAATTGCCTTGGTGACGACAGCGACAAGAAATAATTTTGTAGCTTAAATTTGACACACTGTTATTATCATTTGTGTGTACACATAATATATACATGTAGGTATGTATATTTGGCTTGGTTTTGTTTTGTTGGAGGTTGTGGGTTTGATTGCCACCCAGAACAAATAAATGAACAATATATAATATGTCTCTTGAGATTTTGTACACACAATTATATTTGTACCGGTTTAATTCTCGGCCTCCGCCGCGACCTCGCTGCAAACGGCGGGAGCTTATGATGAAAGGCCTCGCAGAGGTCCAAAACTAGTTGATCATCCGGAAAAACGTTCGTGAGTTTAGTCATGGTTTAGGTAATTTAATCATGTACGTAAACATGTAAAGAACAAAAATTGTATTTGGGTGTAAACTTATCTCATTATCATCATCATCAGCTTACTCCCGTCCACTTGAACATAGGCCTCTCCGATAGCACGCCACTGAGCTCGATTTTCAGTTCGTCGCATCCAATTGCTGCCAGACATTTTGCATATATCGCATTCTACCTGGCTGGAGGGTGTCCTACGCTACGTTAAACTTATCTACATCATGTTAATTGATATATTTTAACACGTTTGATATTTCTGTAACAAGAACGACTACAACGGATTAAAATCGATTCAGTTAGATGTTTACTTGAACTAATTTACACAACACAGAAATTACGTTCACCCCAATATGGTATTATTGATCATGAACAAAAGTGTCCTTGGTTCGGTTCTGTGTAAACAATAGACACGTATTCGGACCTTGTGTTGTCGTCGCTGACACAAATATAGATAAATCTAGAAACAATAACCTACAACATGACGATATTGAACGTGATACGAACTTTGAGAACTCCTGGCTTAATGTATACCGTAACGTACAACCCGAATTTCATGAATATGATGTTTATCTTATTTAATTAAGATGCCTTGTCCCGAAACAGAACTGTGGTAGAACATATATACAGTTCGCCCGCGGAAGTACCGCCGCTACTCCTATTTCCACCTTGTAACAATTATTGTTATAACAATTTGCGTTTCGGTTTCAAAGACAACAGAAGATCATGCCTGTATTTTCTTAAAGAAGTAGACAGGAGAGCGTATTACTCTAACGTTTATGGATGTAGAGAATACCAACACATCTATCTTGACCAAATTGATCAAATAATGACTTGTGGGGAAATCAGACGTAACTAAAACCGACGTGTATGTATAAAGAGATTGACGGTTGAAGAAGATAGGTAAAACAAATAGTTCTTTGTAATTATATATCGCCATTCATAAATCGTATTCCATTACGTACAGTTAATTATAACATAATTACTCGAGTAATTAAAGGGTGCACGCACATGCTAATCGCACTTCTGATGTTTGAACATCGCAATCAATTTAATAGAACAAAGTCGCGAACGTTCGGAAAATAATAAGACACACGAGTATCCTCTAAGTATCGTACGTTTATTGTGCTATGATTCCGCCAGCCCCACAAAGAATTGTCAACGAGGCTGTTGAAGTAACAGCTCCAACAAGAACTGAGGTTTATACCGCACAACAGGTAAGTTTTTGTACAGAAAAAGATAATTCTTTTTTTTTCTTATACTTCTTTCTTTCTCTTTTTTGTATATAATACCAGTATTTTTAGTGTACTTGTATTTCCACCGGTGAGCAATATTGGTATGTTATTTTATTTGTCAATCTATCAATCGTATTATTAAATCAATTCAAAGACAATTATATTATTATTATCATTTCATGTTAGTGTTGTAAACTTTGTATATGTCATGTATGAGAAGGTTGTAAGATCCATTTTCATGGAACATTTTTTAAATTGTTAAAACCAATGTTTTAGATCGTGGTTTTAATTTATACTTGGAGTCTTTCTTATCGAAGTTCTGTCTTTGATGTTTATCTATTCTTGAAAAATAAATGCCTTGTTTCGTGTCGTATTCTTGAAAAATAAATGCCTTGTTTCGTGTCGTACTCATTTATAACGTCTGTTGTTTTAAAAAAATATTAGCTCAAATTCAGCCACATGATTTTCAATACAAACTTCAATTTCATCATTGATCACATCATCCTTACCATGATGTCCAAATATTAATTGTAGTCTGAATAAATCACATTCTGTTAAAGACAAAACGTGTTGGCGATTTCTAGGAGGCCTATGTCTAGCGGTGGCCCTAGACTGCCTGATAATGATGAAGACGATGAAGATATTTACGATAACGATAATGACATAGCGTAGGTGACACATTTTTCGCAAAACTTGATTAAAAACACTGGTCGGCCGATAACATTTTTACAAATTACAATTGTTGGTACGTAGACACGAACTTACGTTTCACCATTATCGTCCAGGAGACCGAGGGCAGAGATACCTTTATTAAATTTCATGTACCCGCTAAAGTTTTAATTAGGGCCACGTTATTTTCACTTCGTGTTTCCCGAGCAAGTGTTAAATATTCACACGGCGTGCCCGCTTCTGTTGATGCCGAGAATTTAAAAATTGTCTCCCTTCTACCTATTAAATCTTAATAAATTAAAAAAGTTATATCATTATCTCCACTGATTCAGTTGTGTTTTTAAGTGCTAAATATGTGTATAGAGTATAAACAAACAAAATTAAATGTTTATTGGTCCTTGAAAGGCGCTTGTTACCCAATTCGACTCCAGCATCGCCATAAATAAATGTAAGGGAACTTCAGAAAATTTCAGAGTTCGAATATTTCTATCAATTCCAACGTCGACATGCTTTCAAACTGAATAATAGCCATTGACGTAATAGGTCTATTTGCGGAGAAGGTTCTCGAAGTTAAAACAAATTAGTTCCGCAATCAATCTGACGAAGAATGGCAACAGTTATTTGGCTAACGTCCAAGGAGAGTAAATCCCAACACGGATAACGTCATGACAAATTTCTTTCATCGAATCAATAAAGCCTTCAATGTCGAGGCTATGTGGTCCAGATTTATCTATATTTAAATCTTTTTTTATTGTAATTCTTTTTTTTCTTTGCAAGTTAATTAACATTTTTATTACATCATTACGCCACGACTCTTATTATGTAGTCAGAGTGTATAGAGCGCCAAATTATCTTTGAAATTTGATTAACTTGAAATATTATCTTTTAAAAGGTTATTTACATGCATACTTTGTAATGATCAACCCTTATATCCATAGAGTTAGCCCGAGTAAGGATGTTCACCAGCTACGATACTGGCAAACATATTTCGTCTTTTAGCAAAAAATATGTTTTTATTGTTATGTAAAACTGCCTCGTTGATCGAGGGGTTGCAACTCGCCACTCCTAGTCGAGAGGTCGTCTTCTTGAATCCCGGGTCGGGTACTTTTAGATTTTTGCAACTTAAATTTTCTGACAGTAGTTTGTAGTCTGCATCTCTATCCGGTGTACGGCAATATATAATGGCTCACCCCTATTCCATTGTGGAACGAAAACGTCCCTTGTGAAACTTGGAAGTATAGGTACTACACTCCTCTGCCTACCTTTTCGGGGATTACAGGCACGTAGTTACGTTTTTTATTAAAAAAAAACTTATAACACTCTATATGACTATCATTTTGCCCTCTGTTATGTAACTAGATGTCAACATGAACTGTGATGAAACAAAAATCTACCAAAATACAAATAAAGCACACTTAAGTAGTTAATATTAGAAAAAAGATCACCCCAAAGAAACATCAAGCAACTTCTAACATAATGTAGCCGATATCACAAAGTAGGGATATTATTCAGATCATTTATCGTGAAAAGAATACGAACAAGTTACAAAGGCTTTATCGGAGAACTTCGCAACTTTTTATACATTGTATTCACATTTACTTAGCGACATTCTTGGGCGGTACAATATCACCCGTGTATGTATTTTATCGACAACTTTAACAGCAATTCGAATGAGTCATTCTTCACTGTCCTATCAAAAGAGTTATAGATTCCCAACGTGGCCACAGCATTTATGAAGCGTGAAAGAACCCTTTGTAGGGGACAAAGGGTTGGATTTATTACGACCAACAAAAACAACGTTATACCTCTTGTTATCATTGTAGCAATACTGTTCTACCATTATATACTGATTAGTATAATGGTAGAATGGTAGAAAATAGTTGCTAATAGTTTATAATTTCTATTAACATATACCTATACAGTGAGTTAATTAATCTATATTATACTTCCAGTAAGCGTAGTTCGAAATATATTTTATCTGTTACACATCTTTCAAAAACATTAAGCCAGCTTATCGGCTTGGATTAACAACTCACAATAACAACAAAGGATCAAGACTAATTGTGTTTGTTAAAGGACAAAGAAATTTACACGATACTGGTCATTACGCTATGTATCGAAGGATTAACAACGCTTGATGTTATCTAATATACATACGTAAGGCTCATATTTTCCATTGAAGAAAATTATATTCAAATTGATAATTATCGTCTTTTTACACAAATTACTAACGTTTCGACATTAATAATAAAAATAAAAAGTCTTTTTTTCTGCAGATTACAAGATTAATTACTTTATATTAACATTCCGTTTAAATTCCCTGTAGTATTTTAATCGAAAATTTTATTAGTGCTGTTAGTTTAGTAGTTAATAAAAACTATTAATAATATGACATAACTTAATTCAGTACATGATTGTGGGAAAGACGTATGCCAAAAGGATGGTGTTGCTATCTAGGCGACAGTGGTGCCATCTACGCGGTCGTGCTGCCATCTGACGGATAACAATGGCGCCGCTGACCACAAAAAAGAACACTCGAGTGAGCTCAGTGAAAGATATAAGCTTTGTGTAAACCACAGGTCACATTTTCACTTTATTGAAGATCTCACTGTAGTACAATTAACGTGAATGATTTAGATATATGTACCATACTATGTTAAATATACGAGTAAGTATGTCAATGTACACATCGCTTAAATCAACAGCGAACAGTAGAGAATTCTGTAAATTACATTTATACACTACTACAGAAACGTTCCAGTGGCCACTAACAAACTTACTAGACCTTAAAACACTGATGAATATGTATATGGTTCGTGCTTTTAATTATTAAAACACCGTTTAAATAAAGGACATTTCCTCGCAAACTGTTTTGTTAATACTTTGAACGAAAATAAAAATGCTTATGACTTACACGACAGTAAGCTCACCCTTTAGTATATATGATATTTAAACGTAACTGCTAAAACGTAGCAGTGTACTGTACATACCTAATTAACCCTTCGGAGAGATACAGGCCTGATGTTATTTAAACACGTGACGCTAAAATGTGATGCGACGAGTGATGCGAAAATTATATAATTTAAAATATAATAAACTGGAGACAAGCTTTTGCAAAAATGAAAAAGTTATTAAAAACGATTTATTTTATTACATAACTTTTTAGTAAATAACGCTGTAACGAAAGTTATGTAAAAACATATTTTTGTTTGTTCAAATGAAAGCATTCATCTTGTTACAGGTATGTATGAAAAAAATAGACGCTAAACTTCTGAGTCATTCAATAGTAAACTAACAGAAGGTGGCAGGTACATAGTGCATCAATGACGCATATGGAAGTATCGTATTCTTCTATCAGCAATCAGCGGTAATCGCGTCAGCCAGTATGTACTTCGAACACGGTCATTACGGTCTATTACAATGAATCAAGCCTCCATCAAGTGTAGGAAAGGCACACGGCAATTTGCCTTCAGGTTATAACGAAAACCGAACATCAAGTACTCATATTTCTTCGAATAATCTACTATTGTGGAATTGGTACGAAATTTTTAAATTTAATATGGTATTTTCAAACACAGTTTTATAACTATACCATCGAAAATATCTTAAAATACCTAATGCTTCAATGTGTTCATATTATGTACATATATGACGTAAATAACTACGTGAAGTCTAGTACTACGTGAACTACTGGGCTTGACGCATCCAGCTTCTGCCTGCAGCCTTTCGCAGATCGTCATCACACCGGGCCGGAGAGCGTCCTACACTACGTTTACCGAGCCGCGGTCTGCACTCCAGAACTTGCCTACTCCACCGGTTATCGGTTCTTCGGTAATATTTATGAGGTCATAATTCTTAAAATTGCCAAAATGCTGAAAATACTTGTGAGTTATAAATTATCATATCTTATTGTGAAAATTATAATAACACGCGCAAAAAGTCCCTCAGTGAGAGAAATATATGTAGGTATACTTATATCTCTCTTTATCGGAAGCTTTGTGATACATTTATAATAAGACACCTATGTCAATTGTGACCTTTTGTGATAAAATAGGGGTAAATAATGTAAAGGCTGACTATAAAAGGTGTTTAACGGTGTAGAACGAAGCGAAGGCTGGGATGAGCCGGATTAAAACGTAGCAATAAAATTTCCTTTCCAACCGGTTATCTGCACTTAATCCAACTTGAAGTTTCAGTTGAGAACCTCCGATAGCATCGCCACACAAACTTTTCGGGTGGTACATTACTAAAACTATCACATTCGGCAACCCGAAACCTTCAGATAATCGTACATACGTACTGAATACATTACGCAAATATCCATATGAAATTCAATCCAATATCACAAGTATGTACGCCATCTTGTTTTCTAATAGGGCTGGTCGATTTTAAACTGTACGAAATTTAAATACTTTTAAAAGACTGTGTAAGACAATTTTAAGAGAAACATATTTTTCTTCGCAGAAATCTTTACACATGCTCTCTTAGCGAAAAAGAATTCCCCAACCTCAAATACAATAAAGGACGGCTTTAAGGGAATAATTGAGGCGGCACGGGTGTTTCTGCGTCGAAGACGTTTTACGCCCCGAGTAACTTTTGTCGTTAAATAACATGTCTACATGACAAAAGCCTTTATTAGCTGTTTTTACCTTGACTGTATACCGCGTTCTTATTACTCGTAAAAGTGTAGCAGAATGTATCGAAAATCGTTACATGTTGTTATTTGGACTTAATTTTAACTTTATCTAAATAAAATATTGCATCTCATCGAATTCTTAGTTACCGATGTAATTGCTGTAATGTTTTCCTTGTCCCTCTGTTAACAAATACCTTGAATTGTGTAATGTACCTTAGAAGACGCCCGTCAGGTCTGGAAGGATATAGGAGTATATATGTACTCATATTTGGCACTCTACGGTCTCTGTCTGCCCTGTAAGAGACTCAACGTAACGAACAATAATAATTGTGCAACTATGTAACAAAAAATCGGACCAGGATTGATATTGATTCTCAGAAACAGCATTGGAAACTACATCTATTCAAAGGATCAACTTCAGCAAAACTACTGTTCAGAGACAACAGTTCGCTGCATTCCCAAAGTTTACATTATAAACATTGGAGAATTTATACGGGGAAATGTATGAACCGGTTCAGAATTTCACTGAACATTATTGCTTTTACTTACAATATTTTTTATATTTGACTGCAGATGACAACAGCGTGTCACGCAACGATTTGATTAAACTTGGCGCTCTGCAAATAGACAGAATAAGATGGAATATGGCTGTTATGATGAAATTTTTTATAACTTATGTATCAAATTAACTTGTTTCAAGGATAATTCAACAAAAAGTTAAATTACTTACGATTGTCATGATTATTTGTCTTTTTTGAATTTAAATCAGGAGAAACTTAGGCAGAACTACGATTTTTCATATGACTTGTTTTTTGAAAATGAATTTCGGTATCCAATTTAAGATTAAATTTAAAGTTTTTAAAAACAGCATACGAGTTGAACATCAGATATTAGGTAATTAGGTCGGTCCTTGGACAGAAAATAAATTAAGTAATTGTAATTAAAATCCAATCTTATTGTTAGTTTGGTCTGAATCTTATCAAAGTCACACATAGGTCGAGTATCATTTTAACATCTTTAAATTTTTATCAATAAGTTACATTTTTTAGGTAACAATGTAAAAATTCTGGTCATATTTAATTCGCTATAAAGTAAAGAAAATTTATTAAAAAGAAAGAAATTACGGTTTTGATGAATCGCATTGAAATTAATAATATATACTTAAAAATCTCAGCTAGGTTTTCTAGTTTAATCATAGTTTCGATGAACTGAGCCAATTTCCAAAAATCCTATTTCTATTAGTAAACATTTGAAACGAAGAATAATTTCAAAACATTTAAATTGGATTCGTGTTCCAGAGGGACCGCAAATATTACACAAAAATTTCGGTAGCCGAAGAAAATATAAACCGTAGCAGACAAGATTGAATACAAAATAAGAAAATTACAAGAATTCTTTGATAAAATTGTGAAAGTAATGGCTAAAATATATAGCAGGCTTGATATGTCTTTCGTCTTTTGTATGTACGCCATTTGTAATTGTAATCAAGTACCTACGAACGACATTTACTGGGACATTTCACGAGTAAATAGTATTGACGGGTCTCCTTGAAACGCGATTAATTTGAGAGGCGGCAACTCTACCAACGTGTACAATGAAAGGGACGTTGTGCCTACAAATTTCATCTATTGATTACGTATTTCGATTTCCGTACCCAACCCACATTGGCCTTATAATTCGACTGTTCTTCATTTTCAGTTCAGATTTTTTAACAGACAATTTAGGAAACACAATTTTTGTCAAAGAGGTTACGTTTTAATAAAAACGGTCCTTTCTAGTTTACAGTGAATACAACTATTTTTAATGATAGAACTTTTTGGTGGTCTTAAAATTCAACTGTTCTTTCTGTTTTAGTTTTGTTTCTTTCAATAATTTTGACCATACAATTCTGCTTAGTTGACAGTGAATATAACACCACTGTTTGTATAATAGTCCGAGGGGTGGCGTGCCGGAGAATGATCGATTCGAGGACGGCTTTGTGCGTAAACAATGGGCGGCATTACACGAGCCGCCTGCGCGCCAGCCGAGGCTCGACCCCGACTACAATGAACAATCCCTCCACGCTCCAACGGTCAGAGAGCTGCGCTGTAAAAGCGCACCTACAATGCACATGCTCCTACACCGTTAACCGATTTACAAACAAGACGACGAAACAAAATTCAAAAACCAATTCAGATGAACCTAGAGTAATTATTTCAAAAATTGCGCAAACTGAAAATTCAGTTAGCTTAATTCAATTTTCACTTTGTCCCTTTTTAATATCAACTAACCGGTAGACATATCGCAAGAAGTCTTCATCGTCTCTCAATATTTGCAACGCAAAATGACTTGCCAACGTGTCCCCAACTTACAACTATAACGAAAGTTTTACTGTTACATAGACGAAACGAACCAGTGTAACTAAGCCTTAATTACATAAGTATTATATTAAGTGCCCTTTCTGGAAACACATCGGAAAATCTTATTGGAACTTACCGTGTGTGTGAATACACTAGAGGTTCGTTTCACCAATCGCCCACTGGTGATTATGTTATCTAAGTTAGTTCAGCAAATTCTTCGTCTAATATTCGGATAATTCTACTTTTGCCGTAGACTTATTTTCCTACTACGATATTAAATATGCTCTTACTAATTACTATTACAATAATCATTAATCAACATAAATAAAATGATAAAGATCTGCCGTTATCCGCACATCACGCAAAACCTATATAGATTCCAATTAAATCATCTAAGTGTTATTCCTTAGGCACTTAGCCGTATCCAACATAATATTATTTTTTATGGAACAATAATTTAATAAGCACCAAGAATTCAGTTAAGGTCAACTATACGTAGCTTGCGCTCGCGTTACTAACCCAGATGTTTTATATAATGCAGCTACAAAAAGTGAAAGGAATAACATTGTTTACAAAGAAATGATCTTCCTTGTGCACTTAAAATACATTGTTAATATAACAAGCAACGCAGACGCCGTCGCCGGTATCAGTTGTAAAATAAAAAGCTGCAACAAACACTTCAAAATGTAAAGCTTAACATCCAAATAAAATACCACTCTCGAACTCATATTTCCATGCGCGTTGGTAGTGCCTAAGCGCCCGTTAGAAAATTTTAAACGGCTCTAAGGAGCGTGTCCTGTGAACATCGAAAATGCTGGTGAAAACTTGCTAGCAATCACCCATGCTGGGATTGCGCCTGACCTGGCTTGATTTGAATGAATGTTTGCTATCTGCGCGCACGTCAAAGTTCAGAAGCACGTCATACTTACATCACAATGTTTGAGTTGCACGTCAGATCTTCAAGAATATAAAAAAACATGCGTGCGTACAAAGTACACATGTCAGAAGTGAAACTTCTTTGGCGAACTAATTTATAAATCTTGTTTATATTTATACAAATCTAAAACTTTAAATTTCCAAGATTAAGAGGAAGGGAAAAAG
>DWEC01000691.1:0-15694 GCA_018245735.1 Microceris miodesmiata
ATTGAGACGTGCTCGCGGTATGTAAATTTTGCCGCGTGGGTGGGGTATAAAGGGTTTTAAGAAATGCGAGAAATGGTCTATAAGGATTTCCTTGCCATGAAATCTGCGCAACGATCCATCAATACGAACCGGTCGAGACAATGCCCGTCCGTCAATAGCGCGAGCGTGAGCCTGCGCTCGGCCAGCGGCCAAACAGAACAAAAACTTAACGGGCCCTGTTGTAATTGGATCTGATTTCCAGAAAACGCTCGCTCACCTTCCTTTTTGAGCGACAACGATCTCGCCCGAGCAAGGAATTAACCTATCTTTCGCGCAGCGATCTCAACTCAAAACGCCAATTAATGAGAGGCTCAACTTCATTCTCTTGCCCCTGTGAAGATCATTATATGGGCACGACAGCGAGATGGACGCGACGATTGGTGCGCGAGCCGACCGCCATCTCGCGGTAACGAATACGACTCGAATCGGATTGCGTTCAGGTCACGCTATCCTAGTCAGCGGCCACTTCGATTGGTCGTTTTGATTTCGCGTTGACGCGCGATTGGTCCGGCTAATGCTCGCTTTATCTGGCAGCTTAATGTTGGCGTCATACTGAACGCGAGTTTATCGCGGTTCGTTAGTTGCGTTGAGCTCCCGTTTTTCGCTAAGTAAGTTATAACTTGTGATTGTTGGGAAAGGTTCAATGTTCAATCAGATAGATGGCGTGACTCGGCGTCGTTTAAGCAACGCTCGCGAAACCGAACGTCGATTCGTTAAATGATATTCATCAGCGCCCTTTTGTCTTTATAAACATGTCAAATAATGCTGCCTCCGAGGGGGCTTTATGTGAGAGGGCAGACATGCAACTCGCATAACTATTTTGTTTGAAAGCTCGAGTATCTACCCGCATAGTGTTAGTGCGGAATAGACAGTGCGATTTCTCGTTTCTGTGAGCACTTTGAATGCAAAGGAACTTTCAAATCCTGGGTATTATAACGTTGCAAATATTACTGGTTGTTGTTTAAACTGTATGATAAGCTTGAGGTGGCATAAACAAGGTTGGTGCAGGCTGTATAGGCGCGATATGCTTTGCGTAGACATTGTACTGCTGAGTTGATAAAATTTGAATTTACGTAAAGGTGAAGTTATTTAAATATGAAATATTATGGCACTTTAGTTAAATAATTTGTCTAAATGTCCTCACACGAACTGATTTTCACTTATCATTTTCATTACATTCTTATAATGTGATTAATTTGGTTTGAACATAACATCACGCCTGTAATCCCCGAAGGTGTAGGTAGAGGAGTGTATTACCTACACTTTCACGGTTCTCTAGTTACGTTTACGTCCCATGGAGTAGGTGATGAGCCCATTGCCATACACCGGGCGCTAATCCAGACTCACTCCGAGTCACTATTAGAATAGAATTTCTAATAGTGACTCGGAGTGAGTCTGGATTAGAAAAATCCAATAGCACCCGACCCGGGATTGAACTCAGGACCTCCCAATCGACAGCCGCGCATGCAACCACTCGACCAACAAGGCAGTGAAAAAGTAATTTGATTTGAATTACATTATAATAAAATATCAACTTTTTATTTTACGCTAACTAATGAGAAATTATCTAAATTTGATCAATATCACGTCCATACATACAAAAATTAGCATAATTTTTCGGTCCAAAATAGACTGAAGAAAAATGTTTTTAATTTATAATGAACCTCATTGAAGATGTATCTACTTCATAGTTGTATTTAATCAAGATAAAAATGTCGTTTTTACACGTACAATTAACAATACATATTGCATGTATTTAATGTTACATCTGGCTGGTTACACATAATGAATAAATTACCACTTAAAGGAAGAATTAAAATCGATCAAGCATGAACACACGGAAGTCAATTACAATTATCGTTGAACAGAGAACGATCTATTAATAATGCTATTGGGTATCCGAACGCGTCGGACAAGCGTCGAACACGTGCTACATCAATAAAAAACAAAACGCGGCCATCTTGTCCTCGGCTTATCTGATCGGAGATCGGAGTCCAATTAAAATAGTCGTGCATCGGTCGGGCCACAATCGTCCGATACGCATCTGTGACTGCGCTGTGACGAGTATGAGCGATCACCTAGCCGGTGCCCGCTGCCTGTGATTTTAGGTAGCACCTTCGGTATGCGATCGAGTGATTAGATGCGGTCCGAGCCGGTTTTAATTATCACATGCAAGTGGCAGCTAAGAAATTATATCTGTCTTCTACGCGTAAAACAATGATTATCCGTTATTCGTTTAATGCGGTGTGTGGGAAGCTTTTTTAAGTTATATTACCATTCGTGCCGTCGTCCGCCCGGTGGGACAAATAAGATTATTAATTTGAAAGTCAAATTTGTAATTTAAGCAATAAATTCCTTTAACGCATCGTGAACGGCACTCTTGCTATGAAAAGTAAAATAGGTTAAAGACAAAGATAACATCGCATTTTTGCATGGCTGCGAATTATTGATACGACAAAACGTATTATACATATATAATATGTAGTGCAACCTTAGTCGGTCCAGTTGTTCATAAGTTGGGTACCCTACGTGGAAGATTATACATACACATACAGACATAAAAAAAATTTGCTGTTTTGCATCAATGAAAATAACATTGTTAGTACGTGCCCCAAAAACGTTTTTATTTTTACTCCGGATAACACATCGTAACCACATGTTAAGGTCACCACCGCGCGGAACTTGATTACTGACTGTTTGAGGCAAATTTTCATAGGCTTTTAATAATATTATAATATGTCGTTTCAAAGTAGTCGAGAAGATACCTAAAGCTCTGTAGTAGAATTCAACGGTCATAGTTCAAGCTATCAACAGACAAAAATAATATATCGTACATCTATTGGTTCATCATCCTCATGGATTACCTCCCTTACTTAGATGTAAGAAATCTATTTCAGATGTAGGAAAAGGTCAATTGGACAAATATGGCTTGCACAAATTGTCCTATGCAATAAACGAACGGGTCGTTTATTGCAATCAAAATATAATTTAAGTATGAAATTGATCCCGTGAAAAAGATCAATCAGCGATCAACAGATCGCTTACTTGTAATATAACATGAACGAGCGAACGCTTGCATAATTTTTAAAGGTGAATATCGATACCGTAAATCGATAGTCGTCTTAAATGTCAGTTCCGATTCCGATCTGCGATCGCACGCTGGGTTCAACAGATTGAGCTCACATTCCCGCCACGAATAAATTATCAGTAATACGATACGTGTAATTTATTCATAATTCGTTACAACGTTACTAAACAATAGCATTTGAATGTCCACCCACGTTGTATTGTTTTGCATATTTTTAATTGTTATGACTATTAAATTATACCCTTAATGTCAATCTTGCTTAAATGTGAATATTTTTAAAATATTGTATGTTAGGCTTTTATGTATGTATTTCTTGCACTGGGTTCAAGAAAAATGTTAAGATATAGTAACTATGATCAATGGTAATAAATAATAATCTTTTATAACAGTATTTAAAAGAAAAAGAATGTGTTCCGTTGGAACTCAAGTAAGAATGTTAACTGAAATACATAGAATAATAGATTTTTTGTATGTTGTTTAGGAACCAGGATACGTAGAAAACTCTATGTTTTAATTCGTCATTAAAAATAACAGATAAAGATATTTTAAGTTTTCTAATCGAATTCCGACACAAATAACCGAACGAACCATAAACAAGAATCGTGAGTACTGTCAACTTAGCGTCAATACGAGCATTACGCCATTAGCACAGTGTTACCATTATAAAAAACACAACAGACATACAAACAAAGGGTTGAGTGACAAAGTCGACATCGATTATCGCACGATCTTGATTTATTTAAACTTGTTGTGTAACATGACTGTGTTCATCTATCATAAGCGTCGGGACGCGTTATCCGCGCCAATATCATAAGGTGTTTAATAGGAAAGGAATGTCGATTCGGATTGTCGTACTCAAATCCTTTGAGTGTGTGAGGCAGTTAAAACACAAACCATAGTCAATGTAACATCATGTAAATAACTTTTTTTGATTTTTTAACTTCATACTCTTTTTGTATATTGTACACGTTTTATATTGAAGTAACTTGATATAGTCTTTATATACTATGCTTTTAACAAAAACAATTATAGACTTCTAATGTTTAAACACTATTAACGCTATTGGTTAATAAGCGATTTATAGACTATGACTTTTTAAATAATGACGTAATCATTAATAATGACAAGCACCTCGAATCAGAATACATTTAAAATAATGTCGTCTGCAAAGAGACCACACATCCCAAGCGAAATTACCATACTAGGCTCCGGATAATCTGGGCAGCTGCAATGTTGCCAGTATTAGCGACATGGCAAATGCCCGGGCCAGATGTTAACGTTGGAAACAAAAAATAACCATGTATATCATACTTGGATATCTTCTGCAAGTGTCCGCGACAGGACGTACGTCGTGCGTCACGATCGGACGTGCATTAACATATCGCGGGTTCGATTCCGCTATCGGGTTACGCCCTGACTGCTGCGCCGTGTCCATTTGCTGAGGTGTGGATTTATCTAGTGCCCGTTGCTTTATGGGCATCCTTAAATCTTATTATGGGCGTGCTTTATGCGGCGATAGCGTGAGCAATATGTAAAACTGTTTAAGTGGCGGATCTCGACGGGAAATGAGGCTTTTGTTTATTAACCAGCTGTCGATTAGAGAAAATTTTAATTAAAGTTACTTTGAATAATATGTATGTTATATTATTTATTCTTCTGGAATTCTATGTTCTTCTTGAACTATAGATTCTATGAACATTCTCATTTTCAAGGGACACCTGACTTGAACAGTAGAATAATAGGAAGGGGTAAAGAAATTATTAATATAAATAATAATGATGGAAAATTATAAGGGAAATTATAAAAATAAAAAATAAATTTATAACAATGCTTAACACACAATTATACAAGGATTGCAAGACTTGGATGCTATTGATAACAAATAATGTAATCTATATTCTGATGGTTATAAGCGGCAAGCTGGTATTATCGTACTCCGGTCTAAGCGGTAAAATACTTATTCAGGTGGAAAATTTTCAGATTAAATTTGTGATGACAATTGCGAAGTACCTCCGTTTATTGAAATTTATTTAATCATTATATTAAAATTTATATTATAATTATTTTATTACATTAATTTTATCGAAATAATCCATCATGACTTGACTAACGAAATCATTTCACTAAGGGAAAATAAGGTGTTTAATAAGAAAGGATTGTGTTTCGAATTAAATATAAAAATACCAGTTGATCTCGTGACTTGTGATGCTGATTGCTAAAATGAATGTAATGTTTTCGATTCCTATCCTCGATTTATTGAAATATATTTGTATTAACTTGGGTATAGCTATGTATAGAGAAATGTATGTGTTGTTTATCAGTTATCATGTGTTGTTTATCATGTTTTGTTCATAATACATATAACAGTTGCGTCAATTTTTGCAACTATATAAAACATATAAGGCCAATTTCATTTCCTAGTGTTGTTTCCGTGTAAAATAAAACACAACAAAAAGTTTGAAGTGGTTCGTGGCAAAACCAACAAGTTGCTTAACGTAGCGTATTATACTGTGAAGGAAGTGCAATTCCACATTTCAATCATTTACTTCTACGCCGGTATCAGATGCCGTGTATTTCGCTCGCTGCGCGGCAAAACATTCTGTGACGTATCGCATGCGGCTGTGGACACAAAAACTTCGGCTGCAGTTGATAAACATATCCATTGCTACTACTTCCGCTTTGTTTTCTATAGCTCGTACCACCTTTGTTCCCACGGATAAATAGATATATTATTAACGGCATTTTTTATATTAAAAATGGTATGCGTTGATCCTATGTAGCTTTGCAGCATTTTTTTTTGTCAACGCATAAGTGAACATTTTGATGGTCGTATAAATTTTGTTCCGTCTGCCAGTTTGAGCGTGGTGTTACTATGGGCCGTTTTCATTTTACAGTTTCTTTAAATATAAACTAGTAATATCCGGTACAGGGCAGAGGTAATATAAAAATTATAGCCCAATACCCTATTCCGTAAAACTAACAACAGAATTGGTGAAACGTGGGAGTACTATACTCCTCTGTCTACCCCTCCGGGAACGTACACGTGTGATATAACAAAAAAATAACAGCGACGTATCGTAAAGAACAATGGATAAGCAGCGAGAGCGAGGCGATAGATAAACATTTCCACGAACGTCACTTCCTGCCTCTGCGCGGTAAATCCTGTGCCATCTTGATTGAATTCTAAAATTGTGAGGTACCGAGATTTTTTGCGTCATAAAACACCTTCCGTGTGTATACGACATCCAATAGTTCTATTGCAATTCACCAGGTTGTGTTAAGTAATATGAGACTTTTGTGACATTTTTTTTTTAATTTCGTTATAATTAACATTACATAGGAACCAAACAGGCTTACTGTAGGTCACCTGCTGTTAATGCAACTAAATACCATCGAATACTATCTTAGATAGCACAGATCTATACAGATTATCCGACCGCAGATAGCACAGATTTGAGAGATACTTGTAAAATATAATACACATTAGGTACTATTTCCACTAGTAGTAGCTGTATTAGTAATAAATCATACTTCATGTTTCAGCGTGTGCATACCAACCAATAATAATCCAACCACTTCTGTATAACGGTAGAAACAGTTCCAATGTGCTGCACAACAGACAACCTCTAATTAGAACTTTCTAATCTTTCATTTTGTGCCTGAAAATAACTTTCAAGATGGTTTTAAACATTGCATCATATTTAACGGAATAATTGAAATTTAAGTGCTGTCAGCAACTAAATAGCAGTCACCGAGACTTGATAAATTTTTTTAATACATTCAATTTAAATTATAAAAAGACACTAAATCTCAATAGGAGCGAATACTTTACAGCATTTGTAAGCAGCTCATATCAAATATCATAAAGTATTGCCAACGCGATCACTTAGCGAAGTGTACTGGATTTACATTAATCGTAATAGTAAAAATCGTTTGCATGAACGATAACGACACATACGACCCACGGTAACCTAGTTTTCCCGTGACGTCGACTGAAGCAGAAAAGTAACCCCTTAACAAACGAGTTATAATCGCACACTACATCTCCACTACGAGTATGATTGATGTAAAATGCATGTTAATATTCATGAGTGTTGCCACATGAAATTTACGTTGCGGAAAACGAAGCCGTGTACGCTCAAATGCCATGCGGCATGTGGCAAAATGTCAACGACAACACAATGACAGCTCCTATCAAAATGTATACAGATGATGTAAGGAATATAACATGTCCCTGATAAATTTCAAATCATGATTTCCTTTGTTGACTTATGTTTATATTTCCGTACCGCCCATCAATCGCTTAATAAAACGGTTAGTAGAGCCAGTAAATGATATTTCATCAGCTAATGAAACTAAATAGACATGTACTAAAGACGTTAAATTTGTATGTTATAAGTAGAATATATTGTTATTATAAATTTGATTATTTAATAATTGTTATTGTTATTATGAACTCAGATATCAAAAGTATTCAAACGTCCCTTTAGATAAATCTCTAATAATAGCTCCTTCATAAAATGCCACCTCCAATCATTCACGGTGGTTTTCGTGTACTCCGTTATAATTTTGCTGTAATAAAAATACTTCTTACTCGTAATTAAAACGAAAAACGCACATATGAGATCCGCTAGATAAGGGCATTAGGAAATTAGAGAGTTTGCCACTAAATAGCTGCGTCGTCGAAACATTCCAGGTCCAGAGGCACACTCCTTTTACCATAAATCTTTATGGGTTTTTAAGATTGAATATCCCTTCATAGGAAGGGATAGGGATAGATTCCTAGATGTACAGGGGAAGGAAAAAATCGTGAGGTAAACTGAACGATTTAGAGATTTTAATGTTCTCTTTTATCTATGATGTTTAACAATTTGTGCGTAACCAGCGTGGTTAACCATGGTCTTCGTTCTTTTCGTTATTTTGTAGACTGCTATTACTGGATAGTGAATGGATTGATGAAGATGACTGATAAAACTAAAATACAAGTAAGTTGTGCTGAAGATTATGTTTACGGTCTGTTTAATAAAACGCTTGTTGTTTTTAACGAACTGTGCATATTCTTATTATATACAGATCACCTAAAGAAACAAGCTGTACCTATATATTTATATTAAGTTATTGGTGATCAAATTCAACTGTAACATATTACCAGCGACATTATAGCGAACAACAGATTATATATTATGTTGACAGGTAAAGATGACATTCCAATATTGGACACGGGTCTCCTCTCAGAATTACTGCTTAGGCCACAGTTAGTGACGCTAGCCAAGTGTTCTCTTTTCGTTTGTAATCAAATTTATTTTGATGTTTTATGTAATTTATACAATTATATTGTACGTTTTGAATTTATTCTCGAGCGTTCAACATCGGAGTAGCGAGCGGACACGAGTCGCGTGGTAGTTAATTAGCTGGTGGTTAAATTGTTATGTAAATGTTACCACACCCACTCGTGTGGTACACGTGTGACCCAATGACTGCCTGATTTGTTCCAAATCCATACGTACATATTATTCATTAACACGACAACCAACACTTTATACATTTGATTCCATAACATCGTGACTGCATAATTTTTTTTAACTGAAATTAATATTATTAATGATTTAATGTTGGTAGAATTCCGACCGGAAATCAATTAAGTTTGAACGTTATTGGGGTTCTTACGTAAAAATGTATACCTGTTTGAAATTATCTCTGGTTTACTTGGCACTGACCACTGTTATTGACGTTGACAGCTTAAACGTCATCATCATCATCAGCCTATTCTAGTCCACTGCTGGACATAGGCCTCCCCCAAAAGGAGGTTATTGCCCGTAATCTCCACGCTGGGCCTGCGGGTTGGAGATCGCTGGGCACGGCTTTTCGCACTGCCGACGCTACTGCCCGTCGGCGGCCAGAGCATTTAGCCGTGCCTATTTAGGCTGCGCTATACCGCAATCAGCCGGTCGCCAGAGTCTCGTCTGTTATAGCAGGGTGCAGGAGAGGTTGGCTTGGGCTCCTGAGATGGTGGTTGCAACCCCTGACACGCCTTTTATGTACAAGAAACTTTGAACTGTCGTATTATACAGACAATGTTCTGGTCGGGAAGTATGAAGACACTTTGCGCTGAATTTAATGTCCCTATATAAATCCTGTACACATTATAACAACCTCACAACATCACTGGCACCGTTCTGCTTATTCATGAGGAAGTTCTAGTTGGCCACGAATCGGTGTCAATTTAAAGTGTGACGAAATTACAATAAGAAATCGAACTAATTATTCACCTACAACTCAGTATGTTGTAACAAAAAGACAATGGAGAAGGATGATTTGTTGAAACTCCGCTGAATAAATGTAAGCCTTTATATAAAATGTAGGCTTAATGAATATTATTATGAGTCATTACGAATTACCAAAATATTACCCAAATTTCTGTAAAAGTAGTCCATAATCTTATATAAATTTATTCAATGGATTATGGATAAATAAATTATACTATTGCTTACCCACGAATAAATGAAGCATTAGCTCTGAATAAAGTTTTATTTCCTATTATTATTATTATTGTGTTTAAGACTCTGACAATTTTTATCTGACCATCTTCTAAGGGACTTAAACGTTGGAGTGTACTACACTCCTCTGCCTACCCCTTCGGGAATTGCAGGCGTGATGTTACGTTATTTCTAATACTTCTTTAGACTACTTTAAGGAGATAATTAATTAACAGCTTATTAATTAAGAAATTATTAATTAAGAGAATATTATTTTATTCGGTTTATTCCCCCTCCCGGATCTGTTGATTGTTAATTTCTGCATACAAAAACACAAAATAGTGACTTTAGGGGTTAAAGAAATATTTTCAGAACATTCATTAATTTTTCGCCCCTAATAATTCAAATGATAACTAATGTACTTATTTAAACGTCTACAGTAAAATCAAGTCTTGTATTTTCTCGGAATATGAAAATCATTTCAAATTGGGGGAGGCCTTAGATCTCCGACTATCCTTCATCGTCCGGGCATCCTAAGAAGAGCAATCATTCATTTTCCATTTCTGGTGCTAGTGAAAGAAATCTCTAAAACATAAGCAGCGCCATTGTACATAATTTCCTTTGTACCCGCGGTCGGGTACCATAGTGTTTTATAACTTGTAATCCCTAGTTGTGAATCGGACTCCGAATATATCGGCCAAATGTATGGCAATAAGCTCACCACTTATTCCATAATGAGAATTAAATATAACTGGTGTAACGTGAGAATGTACTACACACCCTGCCTACGTCTTGTTGGATTTTAGACGTGATGTTACGCTATAATGTACGTATAAATTACGTTGATGTCCCAGAACGAATCGTATAAAGGGAATACAATAAAAGCCGCTATCCGGGAAACCTTAGTGTTGACTCAGTTCACTGTTTTGCGATTCACTGTAGGGTGGCCATTATTTTAAATGAAAATGTAGGACACGTAATTTTATTATAAGTACAGAGTTATTTCAGGCTCTCATTATCTTTATTAAAAAGCGCCTTTACTGTTTCATAGTTATCGTAGTAGCTTTGTGCTATATTTGTATATACTCGTAGATGTAAAGGTAGTCAATAACAAATTAGTCAAATTAGCTTGCGTGTATTTTAGTGCGGGTACATTTAGTTAAAAAGAGGTCAACTCTTTTGCGACTTAATGGTGATTAGTGACAATGCAAAATAGAACCCTATTTGCTACACTAGTATATGCTAAAGTACGTACAACATTGTCGCGGGGTAGTATAGGTTAAACTGACTAATTTCGAACTGTTAAATAAATTCCGGGAGAAATCACAGCTTAGATTGAGATAGAGAGTTCAGATATAATTTTTCAATTACTTAGGTATTTAACCCTGTATGGAAAACCTTGATGAAATTGACTGTGCTAAAAACCTGCCATCGATCAGATTTTCTAATAGTTTTTAAACCAGTCGGTAACAGTATAAAACTATTTGAATTAAAAAAGGACGATATTTAGTATTTGAAAGGAGTAAATATATATTGCAGGCAGGCCTCAAATTGTCGTATATGGCGACTTATCTATAGTTAAAAAACTGCTTTAAGTCATGTATGTGGACTTACATACACAAGAACTATTGTGAACAGAGACAACCATAATATGAAATTTCGGCTTCACAAATAGTTCGTTATAACAATGAAACTTCCTATCGTACTCATTCATATCTAGATATTACGCAACGTAGACGAAATCGAATAATTTATGACCTTTGTGAAAAAAACAAGCGAAATGGGGGGAAAAAATCCGATAAGTATCACACAACTCACACACTAATGGTTCCCCCATTACTTTCCTACTGTCCAACACTTGACACATCAAAGATCCGTGCAATAACCTTGCGTTTTCTTCGTACAGCCATTGCAAATGTATCTCTACGTTATTGAAATAGAGTCGCATTTAGAATGACACGTTCGTCACGCTGCGGACACGGTCAAGAGCTTTATTATAAAGTGAAAATGGCCGTTTCTAGTCCTCGATAAAATTGTAAAGACCATATGGATTATTGACGTGATGCGTCCACAGTAACGCAGGGTCAGTGTGTCAATCGACATACTCATTTTGTTGTGCTGTCGCTTAGGGTCGAAGGGTCTTGTTTTGTTACGCTAAACGTCTTGGCTTACTTTCCGGATACGTTTATATGAAAACACTTGTCAAATGTTTGTCAATTATTATTACGGGTACTAGACGTTTCACCAATTACGTTTTAAGTCCCATGGCATAGTTGCTGAGCCTATTGCCATACACCGGGCACAAGTCCAGACTCCGAGTGACTACTAGAAATTCTAAATTAGAAAAATGCTATAGTACCCGACCTAGGACCTCCCGATCGACAGTTGATAGACCATTTATAGACATGCTCATTCATAGACAACCACAAAAGAATATTCGTTAATACGTAGCCGTATTACAAACAAAGGTATTTTCATGCCATTCCTAACTCTTCACACGTGTCGTGTAAGACATTACCGATTGTTTCAGAAACCACCAATACATACATTATATCGTACTCCGTTGTATCATGTACATACATAATACATGAATTCCGTTATAATGTGACTGAACCTGTCAATAGACAAAACGACTTTTGTATCCATCGTGACTGATTCGATGACAAATTCATATTGTGTTCACACAATTAGAACAACTTCGAATACCCTGAACTGGTCACTCGGTACAATGGACCGAGCTTTCTTATATGGTCACGGGTTAAGTTTTTGTCAGTTTATGTACCGTTATCATAAAAAATGATAAGTAACTACGAGTACGACACTTGCCATCTCCAGGTCAAAAGTGCCGACATTTAGACGGACAACTTATTAAACTTAGCCGTACTTAAAGTTAAATATTAGATTTACATCAAGTGGAGCTTCAATTCTTGCTTTGAAGCACGTTATGCCTAATGCTTATAAATATTCCCGAATGTAGGATAAAATATTTTTTGTTGACCTCGTCTGGTTCGTTATTAGATTTCGATGCTCGCTTCGAGTATGTTTCAGTAATAGGCCAGGTTCATTTCACATAGTTTATTGTGTTTGGTCCCTCAAACCGGATAATAAGCCTAACAAATCGATATAAATTATATTATACGTCCTATTAGACTATGTAAAAATCCTAGTAAAAATCCGAATCGGTTACGTTTCGCAACGATCCATTTGTGGTGTTTTGTATAAAATGAAGGGCTTCGCGTGACTCAGTATTGGCTCGGATTTTTTAGGGTTGCTAAAACCCAGTAAAACAAATACTTCTATAAAGAATTTACAAATATACAAAGTTAAGCGAATACCCTTGAAAGGGATTTTGATTCGTTGGGTAGCAAAAAGTCAACGCCCTCTGTTATGCAACATTTACACCCTAAGAACATTGTCATAAAATTTAAAAAAAATCCTTAAAAAGTTGATTCTAAAAAAATAAAAACAAATTTCTATGCTTTTCTATCCCTAATTGCGGCATTTTCACACTGCAACCAATGAGTACATATGTCTATCCAACATACATAGTTCGAAGATTGATAGCTTAGGATATAGGGTTTTTTCCTCCCAATCCGAGGATCTTCAGTTTGACTGTCGGGCACACATGTCTGATTGCGTCAAATTACATGTGCTCTTTTGTCCAAAAAGCTATTTCAGCAACATCAGACATAAACCTCCACGTCTTAAAGTGGCCAATATTTTGATACTTTGGCAAGTATCGCTATGTAAACATTACAGATTTTAACATATTATGCGTTTATAATAACTATGTTTCTTTTTTAGAGATGTTTCTTGTCTACGTTTCCACTTCGAGGTTTCTTCGAGATGTTTCCTCCACCGTTGCAGCAAATGATATTTAACGTTAAAACGGACATTTTTTTTATAAAGAGATGCGTAACTGGATTTTAACCCAATATTTGGGGGTTGGTTTCTAAGCTACTTGGGTATCATTGCTTATGGGCTATCACCGCTTAAAATAATAAGTTCCAATGGATATATATGATAGAATTGACGTTACAACACAAATCGTTCAAAATTAGTTCCTAGACGTAGAACGGAATTCTATTTGACCTCAGCTTACGTCAGTTGTAATTGACGCAGCCCACGGACTCCCGTATCCAACAGACAGTGGGTATACTATATCAGATTGCTTGTCTTTAAGCAATTTGTTGCGTTATGTTACCAGTCTGTACTCTTTATAGCATTATTCCTATCAGAAGCTCCAGTTCTAGAAGTTAGTTAAATGCTCTTAATTTAATTTAGTAAGTTTTATTGAAATTGTTGTCTCCAAAGTTTTTTTAGCAATTAAAAGCAATTATATAACAGCTGTTCACTAATTTAAAAACTAAAACAATTAAAAACCACATATTATATTAGGAATGGCCACAATTTTTACTCGATCATATTAAAATAAAAAATAAAATATGATAATGACATTGACATTAGTGCGCCATATGTAACACGTAATGATATATAAAAAAAATGTTTTATTAATTTCAGATTTCTACAAAAAAACGAAGAAATGAGTTATTTGGAGAAAATGGATCGATATTTGGATTCGCTGAAAATAGGAAAAAGTGAGTGTTGTTTAGATTTTTGTTTTTTAATTTTTTTAAATTTTAATCTTGTCTTAATATACTGAGGTTTGAAATGCACCTATATTAATGCGTATATTTATATCAGATAATCAGTGAAAAATTTCTCAATGGAATTTTATTTGACACGGGCGGACGGACGGCACAGGTTCTAAGAATGAGTTATTGGACCACAATTTTCTATTTCACTAAAACGGAAAAATATAAACTCAGAATACATTATTCTATCCAGAAGGTTTATGTAAGAGATGTGGCAAAATATGTTATTTTTCATCCAGTAACCAATCAGATATTTTGGAGTTCAATAGTAATTTTTATATAGTGTTACTCGTATATCCGTATTTTTACCCAGGACCTACCGATCGGCAGTCGCGTATGCAACCACTCAACCAACGAGGCAGTTAAAGTAGCGATGATAGAATACGATAATTCGTCCCGTTGATAGACAATGCGTAGATGATGATACATTTATATCTAGAAAAATGCCATTCATCTTTGCCTTGAAGAGTCTTAGGTTATAAATAATCATAACTCACACGCAAGGGTTGATCGGGGCGATTCATAATACGACTGAACTTTAACTCAATCATAATTCACCCCTCAAATCAAGCACGAACGATCGTTTCCAGTTCAATTGACGATAAAATAAAACTTTTACAAGTTCCACATGATTGATTATTGTCGGGATATTCTACTGCTTTCGTATTTCGTTCTCTCATAACTCGTCATTGGTTTTTATTCAGATTTTCGTGTTATATTTATAACCTAGCTGTGCTCGTAACTTCGTTCGTATGGGAATCAAAATTTTTTATCAAAGTTAAATTAGCCTAAGTCACTCCTTATTACATCAGCTATCTGCCAGTATAAGTCCCGTCAAAATCGCTCCAGCCGTTCCAGAGATTACCCGGAACAAACAGACAGAGCGACAAACAAAAATTGTAAAAAATGTTATTTTGGTATCGTATATGTATCGTGTACGCATTTAGTAAAAAGCGGTTATTTTAATGTTAAAAATAAACACTCCAATTTTATTTATTTGTACAAATAAATTTAAAAAAAATATTTGTTTTTCCTATGAGGATTTTCGTGTACTTATATTAAAATTACCACTTAAGGAATATCCATGTTTTTCCCGACACAGTAATATGATACACAAGGTTGGTACTGTTTTAATAATTTATCTGTTGTACAATTTTCCATAGGCGACGAGATCAGTACCATCAGGTTAATTCATCATCATCATTATCAGCCTATTCCCGTCCACTGCTGGACATAGGCCTCTCCAATAATGGCACGCCACTTAGCTCGATCTTTAGCTCTTCGCATCCAACCACTGCCAGCCACTTTGCGTATATCGTCACTCCATCTAGCCGGAGGGCGTCCTACACTACGTTTCCCAGTCGCGGTCTCCACTCCAGAACACCTCTGCTCCAGCGGCTATCGGTTCTGCGACAGATGTGACCAGCCCACTGCCA
>DWEC01000692.1:0-15691 GCA_018245735.1 Microceris miodesmiata
TCAAACTGTTTATTTACTCTCTAATGTATCGCTGGTATTCGCAGAAATCATTTCCTCTTATCGCTTATTGAACCTCTCTTATTCGCTTCCAAAAATGTCGGTCAACGCCCACGCAGCTTAGATATCGTTTTAGTGGCTTCCGGGAAATTCCAGATTGTTCCACGATTCTCCAGAAAGCAAGCTCCGTCCACACGCCTGGCGTAATAATTTTGTACATTCCAGATGATAAGTGACAACCGACTTTAATGCTTTCGCCATAAGATCCGATTTCGCTTGTCGCGATCAATAGACCAATATGTAATACATTGCCAATAATGTGAAGTTTCTAGATTGGTCCGTAACAATACTTTTATATGTATACCTATATGCAATACATAACGAACAGCAAAGTTTTGAGATACTATCGACCGTAACAATAACGTCATTCCTGTATAGTTCTAACGGGTGAACTGAGGAATGTAGTAACCTACTCCTACGATGCACCGTTATTCCCCGATGAAGGCTTCGAGACCCTTAAGGTCAAAGCCAACCTCCTAGGTGGTGTTTAGTGGGTAAGGCACGGGCTTCTCCCGTGAGTCCCACATAACCACTGCGAACCGTCGCAGTGGTATACACGAGCATTCACCACCTCCTTCCCGAATGATGGGTAGCCCTTCGTTCGTATTACTACTGAGACTACTACTTCCCATCGTTTTACTACTGAGAATTTCTAAATAGAGAAATTGTAGTTTCAAAAAATAAAAGCAAGCTTACGTAGCAATGAGAGCTAAAAAATAGATAACAATCTTAGAATGTATGCATCATGTTCAAGAGCGGAAGAACATCTTATTTTTCGGTACGCCTTAATTTTATGAATGTGTATTAAAATAAGTAATTGGGAAAAGACTAACCTCTCATTAAGCGTGAGGTGCTTGATATCAATAATCAGTTGTGGAAAAGGGCTCATGCCTTAAATATCTGTCCAGGAGACTACCGCGTCTAATATTCATTTTAATTTATATTTATAAATTTTCAGATACCTATAGAATTTTTAAGCCACCTATATTGTTTTATAAACGAGAATAAAAAGACAGAGCAGTATAATACTTAGTAAAATTATTCGAAAGCGTTCACTAACAAAGGGTGATAATGATACATTGTACTCAAATTTACATTTTTATCAATAGCACTAAACGTTGGTTAATACAGATAATAACCTGCTAGTTCATGTGTCGACCAATCACAACAAAACACGAAATGTCATCCGGCACGCAATGGTACTAGAAAATTCAATAACTCATTCCGTTATACGTAATGTTAATATTTGAATATTGCACCGCTGTGCCATAGCTTCATTTAATAAGAAAGTAATCCAAAATATATTACATTAGAACCAAAACTTGAAATAAAAACTAGGTCAGAAGGCAAAGAAGTTTATGAAATGTACGATTTATTTCATTCTAATAAATCGTTGTATTACATACGTTTGGACGTGTAACGGAAAAGTATCTTGAGAGAAAACAAGTATGCCGGCTGCCAATGTCAAGAAGTTGTTATATAGCTTGGTGGAATTTCCTGAACGATAAAATATAATTTGATTTCGTCAAGTGAGCACGACTTATATAGAAAAGCAATTCTGTTTATTACTTGTGCGAGGCAATGCGAGTTTTATCAATGTCGACGTCCAGCATTATTTGGGTATTGAGCATTATTTGTTCATTTTTAAATCAAACGTCGGCTACAAGCGGATCGGTTGAATTAGATGAATTTTCATTTGATAAAGTTATAAATAAATTTAAAGCGTCGCTTGTGAAATTTGATGTTGCATACCCATATGGTGATAAACATGATGCGTTCGTGGCACTCGCTAAAAGTTCTCAGGATGTCGACGATTTATTAGTCGCCGAAGTGGGAATAAAAGACTATGGGGATAAAGAGAACGAGGCTCTAGCGAGAAAGTATGGAGCAACGAAAGATAATTTTCCATTGGTCAAATTGTTTATTAAGGGCCAGTCTGAGCCTATATTATTTGACGACTCGAAGGGCTTCACTAGCGATGAGCTGAGACGTTTCGTGCGCGAAAAAAGCGGCGTATACTTAAGCCTTCCTGGATGTGTGAAAGAACTGGATCTGCTCGCTATCAAATTCATGAAGGCAGACAAAGAAAGTAGAAAAGATATCCTGAAAGAAGTTGAAACATTCGTTAAAAACGTTACCAGCAAGGTATGTAGTAGTCTATAATAAGAATTATTTTTGTTCTGAGACCTTGCTAAGCATTTATGTATTAAATGATGAAGCATTTTATTAACATTAGGGGTAAATATAAGTAATGATGTAGATAACTACTGAGGTGGCCAAATAGAGATAGTGTGGCCAGCAGGGCCAGTTGAGTATAATTAACAATGCTGACAATAGGATAGACTATAACTTATTACTGGCAGAAGGTTGAATCTTATTGTTATAACACTTAAATAGTTTGTAAGGGTGGAAGTTTCCTATGGATTTGACCAGCATCACTCAGGCATAGAAGTCCATTGAATTATACATCTTACCCAACATAACTTAAATTTGAAGACCTATTTTAAGGTGTTCATGTTGATGCTAAAAATATGTTACATGTATTTTATCATAATTTTCTATAGGATGCATCATCCAGTAAAATATACAAAACCATCATGGAGAAGATTCTAGAAAAGGGAGATGAATTTATTGCTACAGAAAACCAAAGAGTGAAGAAGATACTTAGTGGTAAGGTTTCAGACGAGAAAAAAAAGGAATTAGGTATACGGGTCAACATACTACAAACATTCCAACTTCATAAGAAACAAAGTGAGAAAAAAGAAGAATTGTAAATTGCATATGAAAATATTTTCACTTATCTCTATGAAAATAATGCAAATAATCAAGTGTTAATGTGACTGCACTACAAGATTGTTTTCCGAATCATGTATGTAGTCATTTGTAGATGTTTTCTTATAATATCACACAAGTAGCCTACCTGACCTGCATTACACTTAAAACTTATAATAGAATACAATATTTTTTGTTACAACAATAACAGCAATTTCAAGAGACTAAATCAACAAACTCAATCTCAAGTTTTAATACACAACCATCCTGATGACATTTAAAAAGCTAAAATATATTCTTGCCTAAGAAAAGTGTCTAAAGTGTTAATCTGTAACACATGAACTCACACACAGACTGTGTTCGAGCTAAATGACATGTCAGGATGCCCATTTGTGTGAACAAATTATTAGTGCATATGATATTGGATAAGAATTTTTATATTTTCCCCTAAATGTATGTGTATACAGCAGTAGCTCAGTCATAACTAAACAATATATGAAAATTGTTTTTAAGAAAAAGACTTCTCAAAAAAAGTATTCCCAATTCAGTCTGGTATTTTAAATGATATATATTTTATTAATAAAAACATCTACATATATTTACTATACATATTTTGTATCTGTAGGTTAAAAGAAACTCTGTGGACAGCTTTTGTGATGTTTTAAATTTCTTTGTAGTTTTAATTTTATAATCTAATAATTCTGGAGTTTTATTCTTACTTTTTAATTTTTGAATACATTCCGTTGCATTTTAACTTGATTCTATTTAAAGTTTAATTGCAGTTTTTAGATAATATTGTTGTATTAATCAGAGGATAGATACACATCACTCAGTATTACATGGATCACTCTCAAATAGACAAAATGAATAATCCTTCCAAATTTCTGTAAACTATTGTAATCATAGTTCAAACTTGGATGTTATAAATTGTTAGTCCACAGTACTAAAAATAAAAATAAAGTAAATAATAAAACTAATATTTTTTCATCTTTGTAGCCTTCAATATAAACATATTTCATGGTTGCATATATACAACTAGATGTAAGCAGACCATTAAAAGAACATTAATGTAAAACACTAAGTTTTTCCTTCCATGGTCTTTCACTTGAAATTATTTGGTCAGTGGTGTAGATGGTCACAAAAATTAATTTTAACAACAGCCTAATTGCAAACCCTATAAATAAAAGCAGCTGTTATGCTCACTTAGAGTGTTTATAAACAAGGGCACTATGAGGCACAATTTGTTTTTTGATTGTATCTAACTTTAAGGTCTGTGAGTGATTTCTTTTATGCACTAGATGTTGCAAATAATGCAATAAATTTGTTGGAATAAAAATATGTTTTTTTTCTTTCATTGATGTAGTCAAAGGTAGAGAAACAAAACAACCGACTCAAAAGATTGTATCTATTATGGAATTTTTAAAAAGAAATATTAAAATTATACTCTACATGTGCTTTTCGATTAAGTAACCTTGTTGCATGCATTTTTGGTCAAGTGACACAGGAATATATGTACAGAGTAATCAACATAGGTACACATTTTTTACAAATATTTTTCATGAAAAGAAATTGATTACAATATAAAATTTTGCTTACCTATAATTACCCTCACAATAGTGACTACATAGTTTTTATTTACGCGCATGCGTCTTATTTTGTCTAAGGTGAACAGTGTATACTTCATGTGCCAATGAGCATAGTTGTTGCTGAGTCAGTAGCAAATGAATCGTCAATTAGATTGCAAGTAATAGCAGCGTCACGGTTGACAGCAGCCAGTAGTATTGATACATGTTTTTGTTTATTTTGAATTTAACCGATTCAATGCGGCGCTCTTTTATGTCACTATCCATGGAACCACTGTGGTGCCATCGGCACGGAATCGGTTAAATAACGTTTTTTCATTCAAAATTCTATTAATATTCCACTTCAGCCATCGAATTAGAGAATAATTTATTTTTTGCAACCAGAATACAATAATAGAGTGTTATGATAAATTGCTGAATATGTATTCAAAAGATTATTAACGAGTGTCGCACGGTTTCAAATAATTTGGATTCCACTCTTATATTTCATTAAAATAAAATTGAACATCATTTACTTTTATAGCCACAATACACATTATTTTTAACGCACACAACACTAATGCTAACACGTCTGCAGCACACGTAAGGGCGACGCGCACGCGTACATACAACACTAATGCAAATTTCAGCAGTCACCAATATATCTACAACAAATTATAAATCATAATTTCCTTTAGATTAAACATGTATTATTATTATTACATAGTACATGTATTATTATAGATTATTTTGTAATGGTTACATGTTTCTTTACTCATTTGATATAAAATGTTAAATTACTATGTATAAGAGTTGCATATAGCATGAATACTTAATCAGTTCGCACTTTAACCCTACTGTTAGATACACAAATGAATCCGTTGAAGAATCGTCCAACATATCCATTTATGGCAAAATCACGATACCTAGTTCTTGGTAACCTTCTAGAAACATGCAACTTGTAAAAAAAATGTATCCAAAATTACAAGCAAAGTAATCAGATGAATCTATGTATTATAATTATTGACTCCAGTTGGAACAAAAGTGGTGTGTTTGTAAATAACATATTTTATTACTGCAAATTTAAGAATTTGGTGTTGGAGACAATGATTCACGTCCATTGTCTGAGCCGACGTAAGTATTATTACCTCATACAATAAGAGGACAGTTGAAAAGTTCTTACGAAAAAACTATTGTTACAAGTCAAAATTATCTAAGTTGGTACACAAACACAGTCTGCACTCTTTTTTGGCCTCTTAAAAAACATTACATCGTGAAAATAGCAAAACAAAACCGATTTATCAGTAACTTATATTAAGTTGTACATTCCCTCATAACATAGGTATACCAATATAAGATACAAGGCTTAAAAATATTTGACTACTCTAAAGGGAATATTAAATGCATGAATATTATTCTTTTAAAACTTATTCGAGTTAGTTTCATATCAAATTCAAACGATCATCAACATTCAGCATTTTATAAAACCTATTTACATAGTTGCATAAAGATCAGACAGTTGTTTTGTTTTAGTCTATTCACTACATATAACATAACCATCAGTTAAAGTTCTGGTTAAGAATTATATGGCAGAATATAAATACATCAAGAATCTCCTGTTGCTAAAATGCATCCTTAAACCAATTACTTATAGTTTTATTACTATAATATAATGAGAAATACAAAAATTGTTTTATGCCACAATCTAGGGTTGGTCCATATTTCCATCCATTCTTATTACACTCTTTTTATATTTCAGATGGTATGAACATCACAGTATAAGATTCCCTAACACAACCATATATTTTAAAAACATTAACATTATGAATGGAAAACTAAGCAGTGTCTTATATTATTATGTAGAAAGCCCAATTTGTTGAAATTCAGTACAAAAATAATCCAAATATGAGGAAAAACACAATGTAAAGTAATATCACACCCGTAATCCCAGAAGGGGTAGGCAGAGGAATGTTCTACACTCCCACGGTTCACCAGTTATGCTTATGTCCTATGGAATAGGTGGTGAGTCTATTGTCATACAGCAAACACAGACCCAGACTCCAAACCACCACTAGAAAATTTAAATTAGAATATTTTGTAGTCTTCAACCCGGGAATCGAACCCGGAACCTGCCGATCGGCAGTCATACTTGTAACCAACATGACCAACGAGCAACAACCAACAACCTCTGTGATATTACTTTATACAATGAGTACTTAAAATAAATCTACATAATTAAAAGTTCGAGAAAGATGGAATGAGACAAGACTGTAAGAAGACAGATTAGATGTTAATGAAGACTCAACCTTTATCATCCAATTGGGCATGTAAACATTTGGAAATAAAATATTATAGTGAATATTATTCAGACTTTTCACTGTCTACTTTGAGGTCTTTCAGTTTGAGAACAACACCTTCAGAGTCTTTGTCCAAGTCCTTCTTTGTTTCCTCTTCTGGTGTCTTTTCAGTGTTCCTAGGTTCTGGAGTGTCAGTATCTTCACTTCTGGTGATACTACTTTCATCCTCATCTGAGGATGGATCTTGGGTGTACAGACTGCACTTTGTCCTTACAATTTCCTGGGCTTCTGCAAATTTAGTTTTCCACAACTCTGCATCTGAAATTATTATCAAAAGTTATTAGGATGGGTATATTATACAGATTTCAAATGTAGCCTTGGTACTTGCATTTAAGATTAAACTAATTTCAGGAGCAGTATTATGAAATAGCCTACCAAGAAAGTATAATAGCACAGTATTACAATAACCAGTAGGAATTGGAAAATGCAGAATAATTTTTCACTATAGATTACATTATTTATTTTCATATTCGTTCATATACATCAGAGCTAAATATAATCGATTTACACACCTTATTAATGGACATCCCTACATTGTTAGCCAAATAAGTATAAATAGATGTATGTATGCTTTAATTGTGCATCCATGCCCAGACAATTGTTCAAATGGGTAAAGTACAACATTTATCATATTGATATAGACTGCTTATCAAGTGGAAGTTTACATCCAACAAACAAATAAAATATTTCCATTGTACATCAGCCTAAAGTAATATACCTACCCAAGGTTTTTTCAATTGGACATATTTCTATTGATACACCTGAGAGCAAAATATATAATTAAATATATTATTTTTAAATCATAATTGTAGCTGCCAGTAAGTCTTGTTACAACCACATAAATTAAGTTACACAGAATGATAACTTAATGTATAACAAATTTATTTCACCCATTCTCTTGGACAAACAGAACAGTGTTCAAACTATAATCAGAATATTACCAGCAAAGTAATCAAATCATTAAATCTATATTATCTTTGCTACTAGAACTATTAGATAAGCTTACAATTAATGTGTCATCAAACATTGTCTGTGTGTATACATGTCAACAGCCAAAAGAGAGAACTTTGTTTTTATAGTATCAGCTCTCCATATCTTAATTTATTTTTTCATAATGTACCAATGTTAAATGACATTTAAATTATGAACCGTAACTATAAAAAATATGAACCGTAACTATAAAAAATATGAACCATAACTATAAAAAATAATTAATATCTGCAAAATAACAGCTGAGACTGATATGTTCATGATTTTCCTCCCATTTGATAGGGTTGTAATAAGAAATATTGTGTTAATCTATCTCTCTTCTAAATGAAGCATTGACATTATAATAAAAGAAAAATTCTGAATAAACCATATTAGCTTCAAATTTAACTTCTTATAGCATTAATGCCACATTTGAAAAAAAAAATGTTTTATGTGTACCTAGTTAGTATGACATCAATTATACTAAAAGTAAGTAATGTTTAATAGACTGCAGCTGTGGGAAATTATTAATTTTCATGTACACATGGTAACCCAGACCAATGTTGTCAGAGTTATGTAATATGTATCAAATACTAAAAAAGGTAAAAGTAAAGGAGTGACAAATATCCAAAAATATCATGCATGTATGGAGTGATGGATGTAGAAGAAACATGGCAGGTCTATAAAGAGAGTGAAATCTAGCACTTCATGCCCACTGCCTGCCTCGTAAGAGACCTGATGTGATGATATAATAATTATTTAATGTTATGTTTATCTGATTTACTTGTTCACTCAACTTATACATAGCATCAACTTACTTTGTGGGTTACCAAACTTGATGGCCAGCAGTTCCTGCTTGCATTGCTCATCGGCATAGTCTGCAAACACCGACCAATTGAAAGCCTTGTCAGAGCCACAGTGGACATTCATTCTGATGTCTGGTGTAATGAAATGGTTAGCACACACCTTCAGTGTTTTGTCACGTCTCATCACCACCCTCACAGTGTTATTGGTTCTGTGACGGAGTAATTTTATGTCACCAGTACCCCGTTCCTATGGATATATTAAGAATTCAATTGATATAGATAGTTTTTAAGCATATTATACATTACCTTAAATGCAAAAATTGGAATTCAAATATTTAACGAAAGCATCTATTACATTTTCGTAAAATGCGCCTTCAAATTTTTCTATTGTTAAAATTACTTCACCTAAAACTTCCTATAAATCATTATCAATTAGTTCCTAATACACTTTGTTTCTAACAAACACCAATTATGATAACACTAACACAGAATATTAAGAGGAATGTGATTAAACATTAGTAGCAGGATATATTAAAAAAAACATGAAACAGAAAATTTTCTACTGGAAAGTATTCAAGATTTGATGCATAACGCTTTCAAAAGGTTTTTGTTCGGAATTACGACTATAGGCTTGTTCGAGTCGATACCTTCCATTCATGATCAGCGGTGTCGTATCTGTACAAACGTGCACGTATTTTGGCCAGTTCTTCCTCATCTTCCTCGTTGGTGTGAATTTCCACCAGCGGCAGGGAAACAATTGGCTCGAATTGAGGGTCGTGCTCCGGCGTCTCCGCATCGCCCACCTCACTTTCGCTATTACGTCTCACGCTCTCTTCCACCTAATCATGTATGAACACGACGCTTTAAAAT
The DNA here is from genome assembly GCA_018245735.1 of Microceris miodesmiata. NCBI lineage: Eukaryota > Metazoa > Arthropoda > Insecta > Lepidoptera > Hesperiidae > Microceris > Microceris miodesmiata. The sequence goes on from DWEC01000692.1 coordinate 9,394, forward strand.
TTATAACTTAATTTCTAGTAAAGATCTTTAAGTAACCACAACAAAAGTGTCAATTATAACTCACCGGCGAAGACATTTTATAAAACAAAACTGCAACTTATTATTATATCTGTATAATAATTAGATACGTTTTCTTTTGTTATGGAAACAATATCAACAGAGTTTCATGAAATAATTTTACTGGGAAAATTAGCTGTTGATTATGAACACAGATAAATAAGAAAATTTGAAAACTGTTTTTGTTCACTACTCCAGAACACTGACAAGGTTCGTTTGAACAGATTATAATCAAAGCTTTAGCTAATATAACATAATCTGTGACTGCAGTTTCGGTACTGTTATACTTTTTCTAAGTTTATAGAGATATAAATAATTTTACAATTCAGGTCTATAATTTTAGGTGCTAAATAAATTCGCTAAACAAGTATGATTAGTTTATAACATTATTAGTAAATTGAAAATCAATTATGTTAGTCACAATAATAGTCATTATTATATATCTCTTGTAACATATCATCAAAAAGAAGGTTAATTATTAATAGTTTAGAGTAAGCTACATTGAACAGAAATATCTATATAATATCCTTTTTAAGATCAAAAGACTCATGATAGGAATAGTCTCCATAACAACTGTATTTATTGCGTTTATAGTGAGCAACACAAGTACAACTTTGCAAAATTAATTATCTGTGTCTATAGGCTCAAAATACTGTCAGTCGTAAATCAATGTCATTTTACAATTTGTCAAATAAAATAGTTTTCGGCAGGTCTGAAGCTTATTTATTGTTATTGTTCAGGTTATAAATCATTTCAAATACTAATAATTAAAGTGAATCGTTTCAACATTTTAATCCGGTCCAGGTAAAAAAAGTGAATCCGATCATCAATTATTTAGCATGCAGATTATTGTAAGAATTTACAAATTGCCGAAATTTTCTGTGGGAGTCAATGACCAGGTAGAGATAATTATTTCCCCGACCTATTTCTAGTTTATTTTCGTAATTCCGTGTATTTTAGTCATCTAAATCGGCACCGTAGCCTGTATGTATAACCACATTTGCAAGGCGGCTTGCACACTGGGCTAGGCACACATGCAAGATTAAACATGTTTTTCCCCTTCTTGTAAGGTACCATTAGGTATGTTTTTATGTCTTATGCACGGAAAAGTATCTAACTTAATTTAAAAAAGAAATGACCATTTGTTGATACTTGGTATGTATATCAAAGTTATCAAAAACTAGCTCAAACTGCATAATAAATTCTGTAACTTAGAAGCAATCCATGAAAAAATGTTTTATGTAAATGCGTCAAAAAAAGTAACATCACGCCTGTAATTCCCAAAGGGGTAGGCAGAAGAACATAGTACAGTTTTATGTAAATATAAGTGTTAAATATGTGTATAGTTCAATATTTGCAATTTCAAATTCATATAATCACACTAATATTTTTAAATTAACTAACTAGTACCAGTTATTGATTAGCATGTGAATAAAACTATATGGATTAACTCATACCCAATGTTTACAATAACTTAAAAAGTTTACAAATAATACTCTTAAATGAATTGAAAAAGGTTTTAGACATTTGATGTAATATCCAGAAATGAGGGACATACATTATTGTCCTGTCATAATGCCTCTGTTTTTATGTTTCAAACATCTGAAAATAATAGATAATTATTTAAGAAAGAGGAAAAAGGTACACAGTCAAGATGAGATTATTACACTGACAAGGCTGCTTGATAGTCACTAACAGTTCATGATACAAAGATATGTAAGATAAGTTTTTTGTGTGAAAGGCAAATGCTATAACAATAATAATAAATGTATAGTGAGTGATACAGCTGTACAGCCCCTATTAGCTGTCAGAAACAGATGTAACTCGAGTTTATTAACTTGAAACTCACCAACATGTTTGATTTTTCATAACCAATATAGTTTTTTCCAGTATGTATAATCCATATGAATAAAATGTTATGCTGTTAGAAATTCTTATAAAGTATTTAACTTATGCATACTGCTGTATGTAATTTTGCAAAACAGTAGTAGGTGATATGTTCTGGTTAAGATTGTGGTAGACAAGTACTTATTTATATGGTGGGTCCAAATTATTTCTTTGCAGTAAAAATATAGGTGTCTAATGTCAAGAACAATTTGACAGTGTTTAAAAAAATATGGTTTGATGTGATCATAAATCATTAGGTAGCCTTCCATACATTTGGTACCACAAAATGATAAAAAAAATATACATTAAAAAATAGCATTTTGAAACTTGAAGTTTCTTGTTTTGAGATTTTATCATGAAAAATTTTTCCAGCAATGTGTGTGTACCATTCAATCCCAACGAATAACGAAAATATGTTTTTTTTCTAAATTATTATGGTTATTTTTTATCTATAAACTTGGGATTTTTTTTCCAACTTAACCACGATCTGAATCAGATAACTTGTTCATTCAGATTTAATTTGCGTTTTTTAAAAGTTCGATATGAACACTTCTCACCGAGGTATCGAACTTTGAATAGAAAAGGATCTTTTTGTCTTTAACCATCAATATCTCAGCAACCGCTGATCGCACAAGAAAATTAAGGAGGGTTTTGAAATTTTGAATAAGGCGACCACGAAAATCAGCTATGGCTTTTTGAATAAAAATCTTTTTTCATTCTTTACATTAGTTTTCAAAATCAAAAAAAACGGCTTTTGATGGCTTTTGGGGTAATCAGGCGCTAAGTTAGAAATCTCGAGAAAACCAGTAATTTTTAATTGCCTTTTACTTTAAAAAAAATTTCATTGTAAGATCTCAAAACTAGAAACTTCAAGCTTCAAAATGCTTTTTTAAAAAATCCTATACATCCATTTTTAAGGGAAACACAGCCACCTGAATTACCTCAAAAAATTTGGAAATTTAATTTGATCCTTAAATTTTTTTCCACTAGTGTATTACGAGTATACAAGTTTTTAAAAATGCATATAAAATTTCCAGAAAATCAACCTTAATGCAGACCCGGGAGATGTTGATCAATGATCAACTTCGCAATCCCAATGAGTTAGACATCAGCCTCAGGATGGAGTTTGGACCTTTTGAAACTGTGCACAAATGGAAACGCATGTCCGAGTGCTATGAATTTGTTGGAGCCAGGTAATAAGGGTATTAATTTTAGGAATATAAGTAGCATCAATCAGCATTCACAAAACAATAGTAGAATAAAATATTTAGAGATTACATACATGGTGATATTTTCTTGAATGTGTTTCTGCTTGTCTAACTAGAAGATTGTGTCAGTAATTACTTTGGAGCTCTACTGCAGAACATGGATCTTCAAAATACCTACTGGGCCTTTCCTATAAAATTTGAATCCCATAATATTCCAATTCATCTATATTTCTTTAGACTTTTGTCATTTGAGTCAATTTGTGCATCATGTAGCAGTGCTAGGTTTCAACCCTGACCCTATACTATTAATGAACACTTATATAATACATACTCATGCTCTCATATAACCCACAGACGTAGCAAACATACAGCGGTGGCATACAAAGACGCGATTTACGTGTTCGGTGGAGACAACGGCAAGTCAATGCTCAATGATCTGATAAGGTTCGACATCAGGGAGAAGTCGTGGACGAAAACTGGCTGTATGGGCACCCCGCCCGCTCCAAGATACCATCATTCTGCTGTGGTGAGCAAATTTATATTTTTATTGTTTTTATAGAAATACTGACATTTCATGATGGTTGGTTAAATGCAGTGAGAGTTAACATTTTGATTTGTAATTCATTTAAATATAAATATGATATTATCTCATAATAATTATTAATATTTTGTTTACTTCTCCACCCTATTACATTATTATCACACCGAGTATAAATCCAGACACCATAATCACCATAATCCTTGGAATATCAAGTTAGAAAAATTAGTAGTCACAATTGTAACCATTCGACCAACGAGGCAGTACAACTGAAATAAAACTAACTCCAAAATCTCCAGGTGCATAGATCATCGATGTTCGTGTTCGGCGGGTACACGGGCGACATCCTCGCCAATTCCAACCTCACCAACAAGAATGATCTCTTCGAATACAAGTTCCAAAGTGCGCAATGGGTGCAGTGGAGATTCACTGGGCAGTAAGTAAACATTAGAATGCTAGACTAATCCATTGTTATCAATTATATTAGGCACACCCCATGCTTTTTACTTTGAATTGAATTATTCTTTTAATATTATAATTTTATTTTGAGGCGATTCATTATGATTGATTGTTCGATCTTCTACTACTGTAATATTAAACTGTCATTAAAAAAATTTACAAGTTTTTTAGGTTCTTTGAACTATAACAGTAGTTATGCCCAGACAAGTATATCTTATATGAACATATCGATAAATAAAAAAAATGAACATTAAGTAGGTTTCATCGATTCATAAGATCTTGGTATTTATTATTCCATAAAATACACTTGCATACGGGAAAATTGTTTAGAGTATAGAGTAGTAATATTTATGTTTTAATAAGAACTCTCTATCAATTATATTTACACAGAACTTGAAGATTCTTTTGAAGTTGAATTTCACAATACTATTAAAACAAAAAATATAATTGCACCATTAAAATCATATAAATTACGTTATATAAAATATAAATTAAATGTCGTCAATCCGAGTACACACATATTATATAAACAATGTTTAAATTGCTCAAAAGGTATTTCTGTTCAGCATGTACACACAAAGACCAATGTTTGAAAGCTGTCAGTGGGCGCGCCACACTGTGTCTCCTGGCGCGTCAACTACTTTGATGTTTTTCGGTTGCGCTTACTTCAGGCACGGGACACGCCGTGTACTCCACTTAATATTATTATAAGGTAAATGAACAATACTTAGCGCACCCACTTATTTTTTAAATGTCGTGTAACGTGAATAACTGCGCAGTACAAGGTGAATGTTACAGTTGTAATTTATATACATTTGCAACAAGAGTGAACTGAACCGAAAAGTGCTGAAGTTAATTTAAATTAATTATCACATTTCAGCAGCACTGATAGCTTAGTGGTTAAGAATTCAGCCTCTCACTTCGGGGGTGCTGGGTTCAAATCCATGGCGCACACCTCTTTACAAAAGTGCGTTTTAAATTTAAATATCACTTGCTAACGGTGAAGGAAAACATCGCGAGGAAACCTTCGCACCTCAGAATTTATAAAAATATATCTTCTAAGGTGTGTGAAGTCTGCCAAACCCGCACTTGGTTAACGTGGCAGACTATGGCCTAAACCCTCTCAATATGAGAGGAGATCCATATTCCAACAGTGGAATTATAATGGGCCGATTATTACATTTGACATCTGTTTTCATTAACATCTTATAATAGAGCGCGCGTCTCTGCACACGACTGGCGATCCCCAATACGTGCTACACCGAGCTGTTTTGGCTAGGATTAATTCATTTGAGGCCTTTCAGATGAAATTTGTTTAGTTGGCATACGAGTAAACGTTTCCTGCGTGAATACAAACACCAGCTCGCTCTGTCTTATGGGGCTACTACGTTCACGCACAAAATTTAATTCATCAACCGTATGAAGGGCCACATTGTAGCTATAAAAGACAAATCTAAGTCGCTGTATCTAAAACAAATGCTAACAAAATATTTCATTGTCATTAACCACAGCATCGTTTCTTACTATGCATTGAATCTATGGACTTGATCTATTGAATCTATGATTATGAACATTGAATCTATGATTGAAGATTCTATGAACAAATGGAAAACATAGGATATTTATCAAAAATGTTACCATTTTCGTGTCATCGTTATATTTCGCAACGACGTAATGATGATATTTTTCGTAGCACATGAAAAGATTATTCGAGTCATAATAAAGTTTTTACGCACAGCAGTAATTGAGAAAACTGCGCAAATGAAACTTACAATACAATTTTTGGTACCGCCAAAAACCATTGCGACGAAATTGCTGACGGTCAACAATTACGTAATCCTCTTATTAAATGTTTCATGAGTATTTATACACATGATTATAAATGTAACGGTTAACTCACGTGCGTTTTTCGGGCTGGCCCGACTAGTTTCGGACCCGGACAAGATCCTTCTTCATGAGCCCCGGCGTTTGCAGTGAGGTCGCGGCGGTGAGTGCGCGCCGCCGCCTGAGTTGCGCGGCATGCCCGCTGCGGCGCTGCAGCGATGTCGACAGTCTTCGTATCCCCTCCATTGTCATCGGTGTTCGCGCTTACGCATAGGGTCTTATTTGGCTGGGCACGTACGGCGCTGACTGTGTCGTGCTCTAGAGT
>DWEC01000693.1:0-15691 GCA_018245735.1 Microceris miodesmiata
GGCATGCTGTTCATATTTATCAATGAACTTCTTTATGAGAATGCGCGTTTTAAAATTAAATATCAATTGCTGTAACTGTGAGGGGAATCAACATGAGGAAAATTGCCCGTGTTAGAGTTCTACATAAAGTTCTCTAAGGCGTGCTAAAATTGGTAATCCGTCCTTGACGAGATGTTAAAACTTTTGTCTTAACTCTTCTCAATCTGAGAGACTCTTGTGCACCAATAAAAAGGATGATGATGATGATGATCCATGTTCGTATTCCTGTCGAAAATTATGTAACGCGTGATAAATATTGATCAATGGAAGAGGTGTGCGTTTGGACCTTGAAGGTCGACCAATACACTTGCTATTCGTCTGGCGTTTGGCATGTCCGTTACATGTATGCGTCGGTGACCATTCGCACTGAGGTGGTCCTTACGTATGTTTGACTGTTCGTATGAATGAGTGAGCGTATGTCTGTATAGACGTTTGTGTGTGTTTATGTGTGTGTATGTGTGCTTAAAGGTTTCGCAATATGATATCATATAATGGTTTAAAGATTTTAAGTTCAGAAGCATAAATATTTACATTATAGTAGACCTAAGTTAATAGTTAATGCTTACCATATTGGCTATTCCGTTGCCGAATGCGTAGCTGCTGTAATACCAATATTGGTACTCTTTCCATAATCGAAACCCAAGTAGGAAGTATTATAATTATAGTGGTATTTGGAGATAATCAAATATTTATGGCATAGAAGACTTTAAATATGTATAATAGTTCTTTTTTCGTCAAGTAGGTACCTGAATTTACTATCATTTTGGAAAATAAAGAAATAATCCCTTTAAAAACAGTTAAAAACTGGTAAAACTTATAATAATATTCAGTTACAGTTTCACCAGAGCGTTTACAAGCATCAGTATCATCATCATCAGTCCATCTCAGGCTACTGCTAGACATAGGCCTAGAAATACAAGCATGTAAATGTAAAACGATAAGTCCCAAATAAACTGAAGTCATCAATAATTTTTGTAGTTTAATTTCATTATTAATGAAGAGCAGAAAGAAAAATCGCGTGCGCGTCGCATGTATGTACACAGTAATGGCACTCGCCTCGGCTTTTACGTAAAGAGACCAACCACAGCGGGCTCTTACATAAGCCGAGGTCACTGTATGCGACGCAACGGCTGCCTTTCAGAGTGCATGTGCAACAGGGCTGACACCTGCGTGGTAATAAATGTATGGACCATCTGAATATGTGGTTAGAAATGCTTGCTAATATTACGTTTGTTGTTTTATTATCCCTGTTTGCTGTTGTTGAACTTATTGAAGATTTTTTCCTGTTTAGTTTCATAATTTATTGATTTTAAATAATTGAATAACTGTATATTTATACATTTTAAAAGTAATTATTTAATTATTTATTCAACATTGTCGAAAGTAATATGATTTTTCATATTTTTGTAAATAGTCATTATTTAGGTAAAAAAAAGTAGGTCAAATTCAAATTATTAATTTTATATAAAGGTTCATGAACCGGCCAATAATATATTTTTAACTCTTTCGAAATTGAGAATTTTTAAAATTAAGCATTTAGTGACAACCCTATTCCCGCACGTTGCGTGTTATCTAAGCTTGCCTGCGTGAACTAAAAGCATACAAACATGCATTAGAATCGAGAACAATGTTCATACATATACGTGTGCCAAGACAATTTTTTCGTCATAATAACATTGTGTAATTATATAATGTAACATCACGCCTGCAATTCCAAAGGGGTAGGCAGAGAAGTGTAGTACATTCCCACGTTTCACCAGTTACGTTTACGGGCCATGGAATAAGTCACGATGAGATGGCAAGATTGTGGATCCAAAACATCGTTATTATTAATATCCATAGTATACATATATTACATGGGAATATCATCATCATCATCATCATCACCCTATCTCAGTCCACTGCTGGACTTAGGCCTCCCCCAATGAGTGCCATCGCGCCCATGGGAATATGATACTGCCAATTTAATAACTGCAGTACTGCTTTGTTTCGTCCTATCATGCAATACTGGGTGAGCCTAGGGTTATACACGGAGCAAAAATCCACCAGAAATTCAAGTTAAAAAATTGTATACTACTTGACCCGAGTATCGAAAACGTTTTTGGATAACGATAATATGCAACAGAGACAGTTTTAAACTACTAATTGTTACATGTCAGGTTGAGCCAGACGGATCGTGCTCGCTCATTCGATTTTACCAACATTGGCGATTATTTTAATCGTTTTTGAGCCTTAATTAACAGTTAGTCTGTGATATCATAATCAATTCCTCTAATAATTTATTTTATTTCTTCATAAAAATTGCAATCAAAACATTAATAATACGTGTTAATATAGCATTATTAATTAATGATTGAAAACGGTACGTTGTGAAATGATAAGAAATGTTAATTTATCTAAATGTAGTAACTCGTTTGAAATTAAGCTTCGATGTTCTGATGCCTTACATGTTTGGATAGAGTCATGTAAATGGTCTCGTCAAGTCTCTAACTGTGATTTGTCACGTGTAGAGTTTCAGTTGAGCGTGATTTTGCACACAGGTGTTTTTGGGCTGCGGTGCTCAACTGATCAACAGGTTGTCTGGTTTTATAAATATTTGCTGCATTTGTAAATATAAAAAAAAATAGTTAAAAGAGACTTTTTTATACATGTAAGCTTTGTAGAAAATTCGAGCTTTATTTTGGCTCATAGTCATAAAAAGGACGTGATAAGGGCACGATTCCCAACGGAATAAATGTACCTACTTGTAATATTGTGTAGACATTTTTTCACTAAGTCGGTGTATATATTTTTGTGTTCGCTAAAATGCATTTACAAATAATAAAGTCGTAATAATGTCTAGCATTTCAAGTGGATGTAATAGATTTACGCATGGATGGACTATAATTAAATTGGCTAGAACTATTTTGACGTCCCATCGCTGGTCGCGAGTCTCTTTCAAACTGCGCTAGGCTTGGAGCAAATTTCACCACGCCGGTCCAGTGCGGATTAACAAAGATATAATTAAATATTTACTAATATTTAGTAAGTTTGCATAATACGTCGATGTTCAGATGTTTTACAATAAAGAAACCGACAAAAGTCAGAACGAAAAGCCGTATCCTCTTGTTGTCATGATCTCTATGCAAAAGATGACTCTCGAATTCAAATTGCTTTCGATATTTACGGCGACTTGTCGGATTTTTATCAAAGGGCCACTGTAAGAGGTTCGCTAACTTGAGCATTTCGAAGTGCTCTTGTTCATCGTGTACAATTCTAAAGTAACGCAAACAGATTATTTGTGTTCCAGTACTCCCTTTGAAGAGTAAATAAAGTAACGTTTTCCACAGAACCTGCCTTACAAGACAGATCGGAGGTCTCTTCCAAATTTCTGTGGTGTACTCATTGGTGTTTTGTACACTTACTGAGTATATATTAGATAATTTTCGTATTTGTAAAACATCGTAAAAGATAATTCTTGACTTAGCTTTAACTTTGTTAAAAGAATGTAGGTGTAAATAAGAAAATCTATATAAGGTGTATGTAAATTAATATAAAAATCTGATGATTGTTTTTGTTACCAGTTTGAGGCATATAATTTGTATTAGATGTGCATATCGGAATACAGTCATATCCTGAACGATTTCTTGTTACTCAAAATAAAAAGATGTGAAAGAAAAACAAAAAAATCTACTGATAATATCCGAGTAGAATCTCATGTATTGACAAAAATAATAATAATAGTTGTATAACTACGAAAAATACTAAATGACTAAACTACTACTAGATATTAACTAAGTTTTTATTTCTCCCTAACCCTTATATCAACCGCACTCTGATTGGCAAGTCCTTATAAATAATATTCGTATTAGATATGGCGACGATATTAACTTAGATTTTTTTTCCTTGTAATATTTGGTCGATTCCAATACATCGTATTAAGTAACAATTAGATTTTATTTTAATTAATTAATTCTTTACTTAGAACCGATAAGATAATGAAATGAACTGATCTCGAAGTTTAATATTTTCATACATTATTATCAATACTTGATAATCATAGCTCGCTTTCCGAACATGTTCATACGTACTCGGCACTCTATATTCACAAACAACGTGACCAAACTATCACTAAACTCAAACGTTAACGCAACGCAAACGTATACGTAAACGTATAATGCAAACGTATTGTTTACGTAATCTTTAACTAAAACTTGGCACTTTCATATTCACACTGCGTTCATTCTTAACGGCGACTTATAAGAATTTTAGTAGACATTTCAATCTAAAACCACGTATACACCGACTTATAAGACGTGTAGTAAACAGTTCGATAAACCCCTAGGTATTTTGAATAGAGTGTATTTAAAATAAATCCTAAATAAATGTGGATAAGCGTAAATAAAATAAGTATGGGTAAATATATTATAATGCTCGAAAGAAATTGTTTTAAAGCGATAATACGAGTACTTGTACGTAGAAATTCTCATGTATTTTTTTGTAATTCTCAATAAAACTCAAGTTTCTTCATAATAATACTTCAAATGATAATACTTCTCAAGTGGTGTAAACAATAAAACGTTATATATCTATCATAAATATCAAATTGTCCGTATTCATTTTAATTCTCACAAGTTACAAAGTTTTCTGTAGCTTCATCTAACCATTGCGAACTTCATAATTTATTTATTTAAACACGCAGAGAAGGAGAAATTTGTTGGAACTGGATTTAATTGCGTATAAATGTATCGATAGAACTTCAATGTACCGCTTTCTACAGTACCTACACTAACTTTCATAAATAAGTTTTGCTTAGCAACAAAACTGTCTCGATTCGTTAATTATTAACTTTACCTCGAACATTTCCAATTAATTCACGTTAACGTGAAATTAATATGTATTCGTATTAAGGTTAATTCTTGATCGCAAATTGTTTCATATTAGCGTTTAGTGTGTTTAGTGAGAAGCATGTAATGAATATGGAAGAAAAACGCACAAATGTTGTCTTTAAACGCTTGGATATTGCTAATGCCAACGTCACACATGTGATAGTTGTCATATTTACCCCGATATCCGCCTACTTGTTAGGTTTCAATGAAACTAATCTCATATAAATTTTACTTACTCAATTAAGTATTAATAAAATATAATATTAAGTATTACTTAAATTTACTCATAACTGAACAGTCGTAGTTGATTACTTACCAAAAATATGTTCTTAAAAATTGTACATTATGTTTTACTAATAAAATAATGCCTTGTTTAATTAAATAAAATGGGTACTTCAATTCGTCTACACTTTTTAATCTTCTTATTTACATAGGCTAATGATAATGATAACGATGATGATGATGATTTACATTAAAAATTTATAAGGCAGTGTGTAAGGTTCCTTATTCACATAATGAAATACGGCACCCTTTTGTAAGTTAATGGTTGATGAGATGTGCGACTCAAAGGTCTGAATTGAACTCTACAACTTTGCGATGGAAAAATTAGTAGCGACGGTGGATGTAGAAGAAATGAGATAAAAACTTACCGGCATTTGTTTTAAATTAGATGGATGTCGTTAGACATCTGCAATAACCGTTAGTGTATTTGGTAGGTCTTTTTTATCGATCATTAGCTGATACCCGCGACTTTCTCTGCATTGTTTATTATATAGCAATATATTTTATATGCAGAGAATAAACCATAAAGAAATAATGAATTCCAAAATACACTACGATATTCTTAAAAGTAGTTATAGTTTCTTAATAACATTACATTAAATGAACATACAATACTTTTATCATTTTTGTAAAAGAACCAAGTGTCTGAGAAGTGAAACTAAAAAAACATCATCGAAATCCATCCAACAGTTTTTTTGTGTTGCGTGGCCAATAGGAGGCCTTTATATATTTATATGGATATATTTAGTACCAAATCGTAATATAGAAAAAATCTTACTTTGACAGCACAGATCATTGTTTATCCGAGAATAGACCTAGTTGAACATACCCACTCTGTTGGAGCAGTAAAAACAAAAATAAATCTTATAACATTACCAACTAAGCATGTTACAAATCATGCTAATTATTCCTGTACATCACTACGGACTCAACAAAGACGTACCCTCAAGACGAAGTGTAACGACATGATGTAGACAAGCCACGGAGGTTCCCGACTTGTTGAAGTAAACAAACTGTTCGGTAACAAGCCCGCCGACAGCGTATAGATGCTGTCGTCTGCAGTCTGAATGGATAGCTAAAAAGTTTCTTCGCATTCCGCGGCACTTATTTCGATATACTTCCATTGAATGTGCTTGGTAGTATCCATTTAATAGTACTTAGGAGTACTTAGTAGTTCTTAGGAGTATTTACAGGTACTTAGGAGTACTTAGTAGTTCTTAGGAGTATTTAGAGGTACTTAGGAGTACTTAGTAGTACTTCTGATCTACTAATGTTCAATCATCAAAGAAAACTAATACTTTTTAGGGTTAAAAATCACTTGCTATAATGCAAAATCACTTGCTTGAAAACATTGTGAAGATACCTCCACACCTTAGAGTTCGCCAATATATTCCCTATGATATTAAGTGTACCAAACAGCACTTGGCCAGCATGGCAAACTATGGCTATAGACTTTCTTATTCTGAGAGAAAACCCGTGTCGAACTTATTGCTATACACCGAGCAAAAATTCGGACTCCAGCCACTGCTAGGAATTTCATGTAAGAAAAACCCAATAGTATCCGAGTCGGAAATCGAACTCAGACCTCTCGATCAGCATAACGTGCTTGCAACCACAGGACCAAAGACGCAGAATCGGACAGTCGATGGGTATAGGGGTATATAAGGTTGAGGCTATCTAATGTCACGATCAAGCGCAAGGTTGCTGCGAACGTCATGCATTCCAGACAATTAATACTGAATTACCTCGCATACACGTGCGTTTAATTGTATTTGATACAGGCGCGAATAGATGCATGTAAATTGATATACCTTCTCCGACTGAAATACATGCTTACTTAAGAACTATGACGTAATTATGACGGTGGTACGATGATTACAGATGATTAAAATGAGTTGGCAATGGTAAATCAAAGTAAAAGAGATAGATGCGTGGTGTTAGAGGATATTTTATGTAGAGACATATGGAAACAAATACACTAGATACATAGTGATGACTTATTTGTATCGCATTCATCGCTTGATACGTTCCGGTTCAATTTCTTTAATGGAAGCCTGTTTTAATCGCTGCTACTGTATAGTTTCTGTATAGTTAAGTATTGAGATTTGTCCCAGTTTGCGACTATTTCGTTTCATGTGATCCGGTGAAACGAACTTTATAATTGGAGTCGTAAGGTTCAAATCAGGTCGTATCGCGCGCAGCACGAAGATTCCAACTATAAATCGAATGTTTTGAATACTAACGAAACGTAAGCGCGGACGTAAACATCCCAAACAGAGGAAGTGGGTTAACTAAATACAATATAATCAGCACTGCCAAAGGAAATGATTTTACCAAATAAAACTGTATATGAATACATTCTGTTTTTCTCATCGCTTTACGGTTTGTTTGGCACTTAAGTGATAATAACATTATTTATATCAAGGAAATACTTTGTTAATTTTTTTTCCTTGGTAATGAGCTTCCCTTGTAGGAGATTTCCTTGTTGTTTATCATGATTGTGAGCATAATGATCGAGCATAGGAAAATAAGAAATGGCCCCCGTTGACTTTAACAAATGTTCCGTCAGAGAAGTGTCTGGAGCAGTGTTTTTCCGTAGGGTATCTTGTAAGTGCTTTTTTCTTCCTTGCTTTCAAATTTTCTTCTTCTTTTCTACGCTCCACGCTAGCTTTCTTGCTCACTACAAGACGGCGAGGTTGACGGCTACATTATGTTTGTAAATTGATAAAATTGTATTGAAGGCAATCTCGTAATTGAAAATTTTCTCTGATGTCCTACAATCTTCGAATTTTATTTGTTCGATCAATATAATTGAATCAGTTTCGACAAGTTATATACATATAAATATTTTATCTATAAATTCCACAAGATATTTTGAGATGAGTCTGTTGCTGCTACGTTGCTAACAGTCTTTATAATATAACAATCTTCATAATTAATGAGATGGTAACGAAAACCGGAAAAAGATACAGTGAGACAAGATTCTTTATGGGTTAGTGTTCCAAGTATGCTATTAACACATCTGCTAACGAACGTATTCAGTGAGGGTGGAAAGGTGATTTCGAAACATTCACAAATACCAGACCGTGGACACGGGGAGAACGGTCCGATGCGGGTGCATTGTCACCACGTTCTGTGCCCCCCGTTGTTTACTCACCCCTAGAACAGATAAACAAACATAAATTTTACCATAAAATTTAACACTGATTGTAAACTTATAATGAAGAAAAATATCGGAATAGTGATTACTTCCTGAAAAAGATTTATCGTGTAAAATGACCCGGATTTATAGAGGTTCTCGAAAGTGTAGGTTTTAACAACAGTTACTTCGTGAGGGTCGAAGCTGAAACAAAGTCGATTTAGCCCCCGTAAAAGGGTGATACTTACAAGAAAATAAAACAGAATCAAAAGCTTAATAAAATGTATGGTTGTTGTACAATGCGTGTATATTTTTCTTAAAGCCCTTATCTTCCTTTCTGTTATATTTGCAGTGAATAAATTTCCAAGACTTATCGATTCCGTTGCTTCGAATCTGAAATCTATGGCCATAAGGGTGAATGGTGATTTATACTCGCCCGCGAAACTGCTTGTTGATACCAGCAGCATCGCAGCCGGAACCGAGATTGTGTTACAAACTGGCCATATGTCTCATCCGGTACACGCGACCCTTTGTGCCTGGGCCCTCGCTAAGCAGATAAACAAGATTAAATGCTTAAATACCTAAAGGTTTCACCCAAGGAAACATTTTTGGCGTGTTTCTGTTGTCGGGTGTTCGCCACGGGTTTTATATCTTTTCTCTTTTAGGGATACGCTTAAAAGATGACACCATATATTTCGACTTGCATGTTTCAACGTACGATGATAACCATGGATGATGCGAAATGGGCTTTATGTACATAAACTAGGTAATAAGCGAAAATATTTGCGGAAAAGAGAACAATGGCCGTTTATTTGCCTTAATTACTCGTAAGAAGCGATGTAACGATAATTACCATGCATTAAGGGGATGTAATGGCTAACTGCCCCTTTATTTCCCAGAGAATTGCTCGGTTTCGCAATGTTTGGTAAACAGGCTAATTTAACAGGAATGACGCTAAGTTTACATTTAACTCGCAATATCGTATCAATTTTATAGAGACCTTAGAATGCACTCTCCAAATAAATCCACAAGCAATTTAACTTTTCAAGACATCATTGTTAGTCCGAGATGTACGACTAAGGAGATGCATTCGTCGAACGATTTCTGCAGAATCCAGTACGAACAATTGAAATTTGCATGACGATAAAGAGGGGTGTTGTGTTCATCCACCCGTGATCCCCGATACGCTGAAACACGACAACAAAAAGTCATTGTCTGAGGCACCATAGGTGGCGCTATTTTCAGTTGTAGACAAATGTTCATAAAATATGAGAGAAGTTTTGGGAGATTCGTATATAAGTATTTACATATTTGTATGTTATATGAAATCATAAGAGAGTAATATGAAATACTAACAGGAAAAGCTGACATTCCTTGAAGACAAAATGAAATTTGTATTCACTCACGAGATATGACGAAATGAAAGGCAAAAAAATATCGTATATCAATGTGTAATAAAACATAAGTAGTGCTATTCTGCTAACGGTGCCACACATAGAAAAGGCATTTTGGAAAAAACAAAATAAACGAGGTACTGAGTGAAATAAAAAAAAAACTTCCTTGTAATTTACATAGAATGAAAATATTGGTGTCAGGCGTTAATAAACCTCACTACCAATATTTCAATTTATTTCTTTTTGTGATAATGGTACAGGTTAAATATTTATGGTACTCATCATGATCTATTTTTGTTAACTATAAATTTAATAATGACGTAAGATTTCCTCCTTCTCTTTGATTATAGTTCTCAATTATTGCTGGTGGATATTACTTCACAAAATTAGCTACTGAGATCTTAACAGCTGTAATATCATATTTTTAAATATTGAATTTCCTGCTATTTTGCTATTTGATATATAACTACGATAGCCATGAAACAAAGTAATAAACCGCAATATTTGGTAGCACACTCTCGTATCAGCCGGCATCTCCAAAGGTATCCTAAAGTGCGTGTCCAAGCGGTCAGCGGATATTGCGCAAATGGAGAGGGTTAAAGCGAACGCTTGGGATATTTTCGTCTTGGGGGAATGGAGATTTAGGACGGGATATGGAATACCCCGTTTGTTTGCAC
This sequence comes from Microceris miodesmiata, assembly GCA_018245735.1. NCBI lineage: Eukaryota > Metazoa > Arthropoda > Insecta > Lepidoptera > Hesperiidae > Microceris > Microceris miodesmiata. The sequence continues at coordinate 10,400 of DWEC01000693.1, forward strand.
GGGACATAATCTGCGGTGGGTTGTGAATTGAAGTGGTATTTGCTCGTGTAATTATACACATGGAAACTACACAAAGTCATTTTTTTCTTGACGTCAAAGTACCGTCTAGATGTCCAGAAATGGTTTTAAAGATCATGAATAATTATCGAGGACGTAGATTTGATACAGAATTATGTTTATTTAACAACAATAATTTTACAAGTCCTTGTGTATTCTTGTAAAAAATGCGGTTAAAGTCTAAAACAATGAATATTAATTATTTCATGCATTAATATAGTTTTGTGTATAGTGAATTCTTTTCGAATCGACACATGGAGTCCCTAACCGATGTAAGCTTCAACAAAGTTCCCATAGCAACCGTTTCCGGCGGAAAACGTCTCGTAACACCGAGTCAGTGTACCGTCGGCTCGTGTATTGAGTATTAATAAGGTTTATTATAATCGCAATAGCAAACACTTGTACATCTACGTTTCCTGCATAATCAGTGATGCTTGTTGCTCTAGAGTCTTCCTAATTTATTATGTGTTCATTAGCTGTACCGATTTCACGGTCACCGATCGTAATTATGTATGCCTATTATATACGTAATAATGATAATGTACCTTATTATCTAATTATGTATTACTTGAGGCTTTGTGTTATGCGCCACAGTTCATATGGCGTCTTCCTCATCGAGGAAGTAATGTTGATTATTTCAATGTATTTTGTTCCCGTTCAAAAGAGAATTTCCTGGTTATTTCGAGCTTGTGTTATCGATACGATTAAGTATCTTATCTCATTAATGAATTACATTTTTAAAGTCTGACAAAATAGCCTTGTTTTTGTTATGTTATGGCTTTGTAATGTACTTTTAAGCAAATAGTTTTTGAATTTTTAAATTGGAATAGTGGTAATTAGAACTAGTTTAGTTTCAGAATCTATGTTTACTTGTAATTGTTTGTTTGCTCTTGGAGTTTTCATAGAAAAAAGCACACTTTCAGCTACTGAATTCTCTTTCGTCTTGGAAAACAATGCTGTCTTGAAAAGTTAAATTACTTGTGAATTTGTTTGGACTTTCTGTCTGTTACAAATGGAAAGGTTGGAAACCTCGAAATTATCCCTTCTAACTTGGTTCGGTTAGATCAACATTAATTCCGTCTTTCGTTTTTATTCGCTATCGCTTCATGACATGTTATGTATTTACTTTTTATGTTTAGTTAGCCTTTTTGATAAATATCATGATTTGGCAATCCCGGTTTATTAGTCCTTTTCAGCCTTAATTATATATTTTGGTCTATTTCACCTGTACTAAAATATGTATTAGCCAAGCTTAAAGGCATTAATTTTATTCAGGAGTCAAATCACAGGACCGCATATGATTAAAATTCTAAAGATTTAATTAAAGTTGAGTATTTATTATTACAACTCACATTCATGAACCAGCGACACGCCCTTATTTAAGCGAAGTATTTCATAGAAAGCTCCCGTGAAGTCAACGAGTGCTTTAATCACAACATTCTGAGCTACCCAGCCATTGTCCGGGCCGCAGCTGCGCGCGACGCATTTCCTACGTCCTCCAAATACAAATCATTGTCAAGTTCAACAGAAACGACGCTTAGAGACTGAACAACTGCACTACATCTATAAACTCTAACAAATCTCATTTACTGTACCACGTATCATGAATGGAACAGTACGTACTCATTAGACTCGATTATTTCATTACGCTTGATTGTCACCCGCACAACAGTTGTTGAGTATCAACACTACTTAAGTTACAGCAACTTCCTCCATTTGCGGTTTGTTACCTGTCTTGTATGATGTTACGATAGATAATACATGACGATCGTGTGGTTATCGATCTAATCTATATTAATCACTGTATCTTTCCTCTTTGTAAATATAGCATCAACAGTACTTTGTATTATTTTGTGTTAGGTATTTATTTCCTTATGATTATCCAACCTTATTGTATATTTGTGTAAGTTTTTCCAATTTAAATAAAAATTCTAATACGATTTAAAAGAATAACATCAACTTAATTTAAAACCGTATCTATGTTAAACGATATACCTATTTCTAAACTGTGCAACATGGTTTGAAAGTAACAATATAACTACTTCCGCATTTGTTTTGTGGTTCAAGTTCAAGACTGCGTCTAGCCAGCCAGGTTATTGACCGGGTACCGCAAATGCGCTACAGACCAATTTCCAATGACAAGTTACATTTTACTTCACATTACTTCACATTATTATCTACATCGCAATAAAAAACCTGAACTACTATTATTTACTGTTGTTCACATTTCGACCGCTATCCGTTCCCGAAATCCTATAATAATGTTTTAGGCATTCATTCAATGTATACGTATTGATTATTCCCTTATCTATGGCTGGTGTTTGAACAGGCTTTGACTAAACCCTTATATTGCACGCTTGAATTTATCGGCTGTAATTTTCGCAATACGGATTTGGTTCGGCGATTTTTATCATATTGTTTTTTTAAAGCCCTTATTCATTTACGTTTGAACTTAAGATATTAATAAATTCTCACTGCTTTTGTTCTCTTTATACCTAAATATTATTATGCTTTCGTTATTATTTCAGTCTTATATTTCTATTTAGAAATATATGGGATATTTACCTCGTTAGTGTACTATTCTTGGCAATTTTAAAGCCGTTTGCCAGTTCCGAGCGAACCTTGAGGTTCGTGAGGGTTCAGGAACTGCGTCGGGTTGGTGGTGTTATTGATTGGTTGCAACAGGTGGTTGGGGCGTCCCGTCCCTCACCCCACCGCCTTCACTTTCGTCTTCCTGAATTCGGCTCGAGAGATCCTCAATTCGAATGTTTGAAAATTTCGCCCCTTGTAGCTTAAAGTACTGACTTGTTTACCGATGGAAGTAAAATTTGTCGGAGATCACGGATTTTGTGAGGTGCTTCGTTAATTTTAATTTAGAGTATAGACTTATTTGAAACAACATCCTTTGGTGCGTTTATTAAATACACTTTCTCAATTTCTGTTGTTTTTATATTTACAATTGAAAGTTTAATTACATCTACATTCAAGCAATATGCATGGTCTGGTATTAAATGTAATAGTAAATGCACACAATATTCTAATCGTTACATACTGTATATACTGTACTTTAAGAATATGCTCAATCACCCAAATGATCTTTTAAAGCCATTTTACTTATAATTGCATTTCTATCGAATTGGTGACCTTTGCTTTTATAATTGATAAAGCAAGAACTGATTACAATATTTGTATGTGTTTATGATATCAGTATTTACTTGACTATAAGTACATGAAATATTTTTTATGGTACATCCCGTTATTCAATTACAGGCGGGCATAAAAAAGTATAGCCATTGTGCTCCAGTTACTAGGAATATATTTAACCTGTAAAATTAATAATTAAAAAAGTCCAAATGAAAAATACTTGGTTTTAATGAACAAGCTTGTATGATGCCTTTAAATACAGAAAACGGAAAAAGCTCCAAGCTAATGGACTTCCTTGTTATTTGCTTAGAATTATAGAAAAAGACTTGACAATATATAAGTTTATGATAAAGAAAAATAATGAATCCAACTCATCACAATTACAGTAACTTATCTTTTAAATATTTTGTTGTGTTAGAATTAACGTTACTCACTTTTCCATATGTTAATTTTATTATTTTCCATAAATCGGTAACTGATACCATAAACTAGTTGACAGATAAAACGGTGCGACCGGCTTTCAATTTTAACGTGCACTGGCTCATCGGATTAAGTGTCAAACTATCACTTTAAAACGAACTCAAATGCGATTAAGATTTGAACGAGCGCTCAATTCAATATGCATTTAAGCCTTTGTCAAGTTTAAAAATTATTTGTCAATCCTCTGCAGCCTTATGACAAGCAGCCGGAAGGTTTTTAAGTGTAGAGAGTCAGAAACATGCGACCAGCAGTTGAAAACAGCCGTTGAGGCCTTTCATTTGCAACTGTCCACAAATAGGCATAAGATTAGTGTTCGTTCAGTTAGTATTGGTAACTAATAAGACTATTCATTAGTATTAATTGCAAAAAGAATGTATGATTATGATTATTAGCAAACGTAAATCGTACTATAAGAAGCATGAACGTATGTTCTAAGTTTGACACAGATGCGTAATAACGCATGAATGTTGACCGGATAATGATGATTGAGATGGTCGTTTCCATTTTAGGGTGAGAGGAAAATTACTGCAATAATGAATGTTCTAGAAACAAAAGTAACCATGAAAATGCGTCGGGTGATCCGTATAACAGTTCTACTATTTTCATTAAAACGAAACACACATAATATAAAACATTTTAAGAAACATCTGTCGGCGGCGTCTATATTTTCTGTACCTACATACTTTTTTCGGTCCAACTGATTTCTGCTGTTCACAGATATTGAGTGTTATTAGTAATACGGACCATGTGATCGATTTGAGAAAATCCCTCTTTACTTAAATTTACTAGAGAATTATATAGATACGTTCGCACTCATCTATAATGGCAAATTGTCGATAAGCCGGTAGGTAAACATTTGCCCTCCGCCCGTCCGTCGACACGACGGCGCTGAAAAATGGTTTGTTTGCCTGTTTAATATCTTCTCATACTGTCACTGTTTTAAAATAAAAAGTGAAATGTGAATGCACATGCAATACTAGCTCTCATTTATTTCGCGTTAAAGACAAAATTCGGGTGCAGTTTTGAGGTGTTAGTAGACGAAAAGCGATCAACTCGCTGGCGGGTCGGACGACGAGTCGATTTATTTTTATTTTATGGGGAAGATATGCGATTTATTTTTTGGGGAAATGTCCATAAGGTGATAAAGTCTGTAAAATTTTACGTTATATGATAATTCAAGTATAAAGCTTGTAATTTTTTAATAAAATCCAATTTTGAACATTCTCGCTGTAAATCAATAACATCATCCAGTCATTGTTGTTTGTGAATAATATTTCTTATCCGATTCGATTTTAGTTGTTCTTCCATTGTGAGACTTAAACGTAACCGGTGAAACGTCGGGGTGTTCGACACTCCTCTGCCTACAACTTCGGGGATTACAAGCGTGATGTTACGTACGTATTTTGGTACAAGTTGGCTTTTATTTCACGAACCTTGCTGTGAAATAGGCCGAAAGTACTACATTCTGATTTTTTTCTCGCGTGCGATGAAACACGTACCTTAGCGAGCAAAACAATGAAGTTTTGTATTTATCCGCCGACTCGAACAACGCGAGGGTGAGAATCGTTCTCCGCAAAATAATTCACAAATTGCAACTTGGGATCGTTTCTC
>DWEC01000694.1:0-15691 GCA_018245735.1 Microceris miodesmiata
GTGTTCTGCATTCCTCTGCCTACCTCGGCGGGGATTACAGGCGTGAAGTTACATTACGTTTATGAAAATTAATATATCATTAATAATACAGTCACGTCATGTGCTACTTACATTAAAGAATTTCAGTTACGATACTATTTTATATTGCATCTAACGCAATTACTTAAAAAGATTTCAACGTTTCTATTTGAATAACCGATATAGACATAGATATGAACATATTACGGCAATAATTTTAATCTTAGAAATTAAAGTACATTTTCCACATAGCACCAGATTATTGTATTCAGTATCAGTTTATATAAAGTACGAGGTACAGAGCTGGCTCCGCAACACCGAAGCCCCAAATCCAGAATCACCTTGATCGCGACCGAGATTGTAACAAAGGGCCTCGTTCGGAAACCGGTTGCGCTCGACTCGTGTTACCACACTTGATGTTAAAAAAATACGTCATTGAAAATAGAATGTACAGGAAAACAATAAATTTTGTTACAGTTTTAATTTCCCTTTGCCGGTGTGCTTTGATATGGTAGGTATATTAAAAATCCGACTAAAATACATTTTTCTAATGCAATTTTTTTATAAAATCATACCAAGTGTAAGTAATTCGCGAGATGTGGCCGAAACTATTTTTACATCTAACTATTGAGCAACGTTGCACACGTTGCTCACTGCGGATCTGTTTTCGCATTTTCTCCTCGTACCTCGTAATCCCAACGTGCTTTAGCTGGCATACGGGTAACAGTGTATTTTGTCCTTGGGATGTTTTTAAAAATCTTGGCCATAGAGGTACGAAGACAAGATTAAGATAGTTTAAGATCTATAGTTGGGTCAGGAGAAGAGAAGGAGAAGGAGACGCTACCTCGGCTAGGTAGGAGGAAGGAAGGAGAGACTGGGCTAGGAAAAGCTACCTCGTGATATGACATTTTGGGAGCAAAATTTACCACTATACGGCACAAACGCATATCGGTTACGATTTCTAGCCCGAACTACTTAATTTTCAAATTGCGATATACGTTTACTGTACAGGTTGGTTTAAGACGAACCACATATACATCTAAGACTATTCAAATGAACTATTATAAATGCGCAGGAATATCCTGCGTAGATACATAAATGTGACTACTTTCGAAGCAACCCGAGTAAGGAAAATGCGGTTCAATACCACCGAATGATCTTATTTTTGCGAGTAACGAGACACCCGCGCCGAGCGGACCCACTGCGCTGCACTTAATGCAATTGCCCGTAATAATTATTATTCCGCACGAAAATCCAACCGGACCGACTTGTTTGCGTTCCGCGGGTAACGAGCACTGATTAAAACCAAAAACAACGACGAAATAACTACCTACAACACTTAGCAACGCGATCTTGTTAAGTAAAGTAGGGTGAATTATACATTCGGCGGCCAAATGTGTTTGCAACGACTTAAAGCTAAAATTAAAACTCCAATGCAGAACAGACCAACATCCAAATTAATTGGAATTCTAGAATTTAATAGCCCGTTTCGAAATGTTATAGTCATGTAACCCACGTATTTATAATATTTTAAAAGCATCATAAACATTGCAATTCTTCAGATAGAGTTTTCTGGAAATCTAAACGTCGTACAAAAATAAAATACAGTACCGATCTTTCTAGCAAGTTCGAGAATCTTCCTTGATACAGTAGCTTCTATAAACGTCTAGTGATTTTAGTATGTAGGCCAGATAAATAAGGTACCAACCTCGCACATCTCGCTGCAGGGTAGTCGACAGGGAGCCGTCCGCCAACGCCACGTCCAGAAGGTTAATGTTCTCCCGACAACGAGTCACCACCTCCGTCTGCGTGCCCAAACAAAAACGGTTCGCTAACGTATTCCATGTGGCTCCTACGGGATACTTCACGTAAAAGTGTGTGGCTACATGCGATATTAAATTTTAATAATATTTGTGAAAAACACCAAAACTATTTGAAAATTAAACAAAATTACCCCACAAAACTTTTTACTACATGAACATTAGAATTATTCATTATTTAAAAAAAAATTGTAATCTAAATATAAAAACAAGTAGTATTTTCAATATTGTTCATATGTATCCCGCTATCCAAAACTGGTAAAAATAATTATACCGATTATGTGTTACAATTATTTAAAATAAATTTCCATTAAGTGTAATTATTAAAAACATACACTAATTACTCTAGATGAACATAAAAATAAAACTCAAATAATATTTTTACGCAACTGTGCTACAACAAGCACACTTAACCATTCGACTGATATTTTAACGAGAACTATAAAATGTAGTCTTATTATTTAGTTGTTATTTAGTTGCCGGCTGATTGGGTGTTAACAATAATTAAAAATCACATCTTTTGCATTGTTTGGTTCATCAACAATAGCAGTGAATAAAGAGTAATAATATATCAATTATGTTTTAAAAGTTATAATAATGTAAGTCCACATATCAATAAAATAAATATAAAAAACTAAATCTACACATTAAAACAAAGTACTATATGGCGTTGATATCCTTATTAAGACGATATTTACATTATTTTCAATTAAATATTAATATCGCATATTTCCAATAAATATATGTATACGCAAAATATCCGGCGAAACGTATATTTTTATGTACCAAGCTGTGCTCTTAAGTAGTAGTGTGTAACCAGCAAGCATTCCTTTATAAAATCAGAATTAAAACTTACAACAACGTTACATCTTCCTCGTAAGCGTGGATGCGCAAAATTCTCACTCATTTGTTAAAAATTCGGGAGCCATCATGCTAGGAGAACTATATATTTATAACAGTCATGCGAATATACCGTATTTATCAGCGTTTCACTTAATCTTACAAAATGTTGCCAGTGTCAAAAAATTTGTTTACTTAAATAAATTATTAAGCTTCATCCAAATATGCCAGACACATTAGAAAAGCGAGACGGAAAGCCCAAATGCTTATAGAAAAAGAATTTAGAATTTTGAAGCCTACATAAAGTTCCGTTTCCGTAATATATTTATGTTGATAGAGAAGGGTGTTAATTGACTGAAACTCCATATTTAATTTTCAAACTGACACATTTATTCTTTTAAACATTTATACAAAGTTCGCTGTAACATTTTTGTAAAAAGTAATCAATTAACAGCCTAACCCTAATCAACATGATGATTAGTACATAATTATGTATACATAAATATGATGTGAGATAATGCGGAGTTCAGTCAAATCACATATTAGTATGAGCCACCTAAAAATAATTAATTATCAATAAATACATAAATGTATGTATGTGATATCAGTTAGTCACACCTAAACAGTGTAATATATCACGCACTGACAAGAAATCTCGTTTCTGTGTTAGACTAAAATATAAATAAAATAAATTAGCTATCATTAGTCAACATAAGCTTCCCTCGTTTATGGGCTGTGACGAATACGTCAGATTTGACAGCTGTCAATTCGATGTTTCAACTTGAGTCGATAGTAAGGCGCAGGTCGCAGCGCCGCTCTATACGGTCCCGCTCGTAACCACCGTCAACTTATAAGACACAAAATATATTACTCGGAATATATCTAAAAGTTAGATTTGACCTAGCACCAAGTTATCACCACCAAAAAGGAGGAGGGGTTTAAAAGGAAAAATAAAAACAGGCAGTTAGTACGAATAAACCTTAACTACACACAACACATTCACAAAAAAGAAACAAATTATAAAAGTGTTAGTGTTGGAAATAAAAATCAAACACACAAGGGGAACTCGAGACACGACGAAGTAAATATGTGATTTGAAAGTTGGGACAGTTTCACTTTTTCTATTAATAAATAACATTAAAGTGACAACATAACGTATTTTTACAATCAACATTAAAAGTGAAACCATGCCTTTGTAGCGCATTCGTTTAATGAATTAAATAAAGAAAAAATCGTAACAAGAACTAAATGACAGCTGTCAAATTGATTTTTTGGTAAGTTATGATTATATCTACAAATAAATTAATTTGTAAATTAACGTACTTGTGCAAAAAGTTATTTGAAAACATCAACAACAATTCGATAGCCGTCAAACGTCCGTGATACAATAAATTCTTTCAGTAAAATACTGCGTTTGTCAGACTTTTGAGTCGTTGCATTTACAAAGTAATATAAATGCTTACACTTTGTACATAATAACGACTAACTTAAACAATGCAACTAGCACGTTCTAAACGTGAACAGATATATCGACAACTCTTAAGTTTAATAACGAAATTAATAGAAGGATTTGAGCGATAAGTAACCATTAACTAGAACATTCGGTTAATCTGACAATCGCAGCTTTTGCTGCGCAAACGGGGGAGTGGCGCGAGAAGTCACGCCGTGTCCTGTGAAAGCTCACAGGGCCAACGGCGACTGACCATTTCGAAAGAAAACAATTCACACAAGCCCAAGCCCGATGTCATTGCAGATGGATGTAGACTATGAGCAGGACGGAGAGCGCGGCGATCGCAAGGCACAGCCGCGCTCGGAACGCTGGCCTTTTGGTCGGCTCGTGCTCGTGCTCGTAGATACTGTAATCTGTATCGAATGGGGTCCTTACATAGTCGAAGGCTCGCAGCAGGTCTGGCGACGCGTCCTGCCGCGCCAGCAGCGCCTCGGCCGCCTCGAGCTGGATGCTGGACCGTCGCACCAGGGACCGCACCTCGTCACTCTCGGACTCCGAGTCGCCCCAATTCCTCCTACTGTGCTTCGGAGACGATGATTCGCCCTCCGAGTCTGCACTTTCCGTCGATCGCCTACGTAATTCTGTTAGTGCGACCTTTTGTAACTCACTCTCCCCGTTATCAGTCTTTCGCCGTCTGTTCAGGGAATCTAATATGTCTGGCCGGTTGTTCACTTCAGTATACTCTAGAGAACTGTTCACCTCGTCGCTGGTCAAGTTTGAGCTGTGTCGCCGACGACTCAGCGCTTGGATATTCAGAAGATCGAACTCAGGGGAGCGTTTGCTGTTCTTTCTCTCGCCCTCGGACGGTTTTCGTCGTCTAGCGCCGTCATTGCTCTCAATGCTGGTGTTGTTTCTGGACCTCTCCAGGCTGTCAAGGAGCGTCTTCTTACGTTCAGCGCTAGACATCGATTTCTTGGGTTTTCTGGATGGCGTTTCAACTGGCGAGTTTCTTGTGGGTCGTTTATATCTGGGCAAACTTCTCTCCCTGGACATATCGGAGGGTGGTCGTCTTCGTCGTGTTCCACTGGGGCTTTGTTCGTTTTCGGGTTGAGCAGATAGACTTGAGCAACAGTCAGATTGTGAGTCCAGGAACGCTCGGTAGTCGTCACCAAATTCTAGCAGCCGACGGGCAGCGTCAGAGTCCGGTGCTTCTGAGTACGGTTCTGAGTTGTATTTCTCCTGCGGGGAAAAAAAATTGACGTTATTATTCGTGAACGACAGTATAAAGAATATTTATTATAAAGGGCAGTTATATTAAAAAAAGGTATTTTTTTATCATATGATAGGCGATATATATTCCTAACCTGGTAGAAATCCCAGGCCTGTTCCGAAAACGAGCTGTGCTCCTCAGTACCAGCGGTCACGCTTTTGTCCACATCTGAATCTTTATCCATACTTAAGTCCCACAGTTGACTTGGGTCACCCAAACTCAATGCCAGGAAGGTCCGTTCTCTCTCCGTGCTCCTCGCTAGTCTAGGTCTGACGGGTCCTCCTTCTGGCCCGAGTTTGAAGCTGGGGGCGACCACTTCTGGCTCGGTTTGTTCTGGAATGGCACTGTCTTGCTCCTTGGTCGTGATGTGAGTTTTCTCTATGCTCCGACGCAGGTGCGCTATAGTGGCGAGCTGTTGTTTTATTAATTCCTCGTCACTGTCGTTGCCCGAAGTCGAAGTGGTGTCGAACCTATGAAAGATGATAAGTCTTTATAAACATAATATGTGCCCTACCCCCAATCTAGCTTATATAGGATTACACAGCCCCATAATTTAACTAACTGTTTAAACATTGTTCTTCGCAAAAATTATTACTACAATAAGTATGTGGACATTGTTAGGTCAGGTAGCTTACATTTAATGTGAGCTCAGAGCAAAACCTAGGTCCTAAAAGTTCTACGGTCATGTCATCGAATGTTCTTTGCCAGACGCTCTCCCTCGTACTGGGTATACTAGATATACACATACCTATCATCATATCAACTTACCTATTCTTCCTGCTTGTAGCGGGATCGCTGGCGGCGCTTCTCTCGTTCTTGTCCTCGATCTCGGGACTGAGTCTGCCGCAGAACGACAGCGACTTTACCAGCCTATCCTTCCGAAAGGCCGTATTGTTGTGTCGCCTCAATTTCAGTCGTTTCCGCCGCAGCCAGCATTGCTTGTCGTTGGCCTCCACGCAGGACGTGCACGCTTCCGTCATTGTGTTCGTGCTGGATACGTGACCCTGAAATTTGAGGATCTCTTAACATTGTTGAAAATTATCGGACTGTTGTTTGGTTTATAGATTGACCGTATCGACCAATTGTTTTTAAATTGTGACAAAAATGTATTTCGTAAAAATTTCGATTTAGTTAACTCGAATTGAAACTTATTGCCAAATTAATACTTTTTGACTTATTACTTATATGCAAAAGGGAATACTTATATGAACAATTGATATTTATACAATATTTGAAAGTCATGTAACGTTTATAGCAAAACCATATGTGAAATTACGCTCCTATAGCGAAGACAGGAAAAGCCCCTTAGAGATCGGAAATAAAGAATAATTATTATCATACAAAAGGAGCAAGCAATATCGGTTTATTTACATTGAAGATTAGAGAAGAAATATTTTTTTAAATTCAAATTCTTCACTTGTATCTACAATTACCATTCCCATCTGAAAATCAATCAAAATATCTTGATTAAAATAGTAATAAAATCAGGAACAAGATTTCTTTCGCCACATCAGTACTGCACTTTTATAATTAGCTCACCAAATTAAAACGATTAATACAAGGTGGTTAGCAAAATAGGATCACAGTTTTTTCAGTAGCTGTTATTAATGTTAGCACTTAGCATAAGTAACATTTTATAGGTTGCAGGTGTGTTTTATTTGAAAATTAGTTTTTTACATAAGATATATTGGATGGTATCGTGGTTTCTTTTGCGAACGCATAATTAAAAAGGCAAGTCGCCTCATTGTTATGATCAGGAGTCAAGTCAGGATCAGGATCGAAGTTCATTTTTCATATCAAATCTTTTACTTGAAAATACTGGATTATAGCACTGGAACACATTCCTGCGACATTTCGTGTTAAATTCGTGCAACTATTGCGTTTAGGTATATTCTAAAAATTATATCAATTTTCAATAATGACTTAGGAAATTATAAGTAACCTCGAGCACGACGACATTTGTGAGATGCACGTCACTCACGAGCACTGTCGGTTCGCACGGCACGTCCGTTGTGAATCCGTTACCTGTACAGTGGTGGAGCTGCCGCGGAGCTTGGAATTGGAGCCGGGCGGCGTAATGACCCGCTGCGGCGAGGCGAGCGTGTTGAGGGTGTTGAGCGTGTTGAGCGCGGACTCGGATATGGACATGTTGTGCGACATGTTGGTGTCGGCGGTGGGCGTGGCGGCGAGCGAGGCGGGCGCGGCGGCCAGCTGCGCCAGGCACGAGACGGACCAGGGCCGCGCGCCGCCGCCGCGCTTCTTGCGCAGCTGCACCTGCGCCACGCCGCCGTTACCCTCTCGTACGCGGCCGTGCCTCGCGCACGCCGCGGTACACGCGATACCGATCGTTTTATCATTTACATACAAGTTCACCGGCTTACGAGTGCATAGAATATATTTTACATGGACGTATTGGAAGAGCATGTAAGCTTTTTATAAATGTCAGGCATTTATGGAGTAAAGGAATTTATTATAGCTGTATTTCCTGGGGGATAGTAATATTGAGAAAATATTCATATATTTATAATACATAATTTTTTCATTGAAAAAGTTTTAGACAGAGATTTTGCTTTTGTGTTGCATAGTATCATCACAGTGTGTGCAAAGTTCGCTTGTGTTTACAAAAATTTACATTGGGCAGTGCATCTTGCAGAGTACAACGAGCAATACAACAAACATTACAAACACCACAATAAGCATATAGACATTGATACTTGTGTATCAAGGAGCAGACCCTTGGCTAGAATTGCCTGCATTATTTTTCCCGCTACATAAAAGTGCACGGCATCAGTATACAGCATGAAAAGGGGCGGGAATATCTTAATATTTGAAATGTCTATAAGTATCAGTGACAACTATAGACGAGACGTCCTGAACGTCTATTTCCCTAATTTCTGTGACATAATAACAAAAAAAAACATCTATACATTGAGAATAAAGCTAAGACAAAAATAAGACATAAAATAACAGTCACCAGACATGGAGAGAAGGCATATTGAAAGATCAGTCGCATTCTTGTGAATCTCAATGAATGACAAGACAGTAGTAGAACTCGGTGTCTTAATGAAATTGTTAAAACAAAACACTGAACACGGAAAGCGTAGGAATATATGACATAGAGCGACGTGTTAAAATTCCTTTTACCTTGGCCTGGTGGGTCGGAGTGACGGTACAGGTCGACGTGCTCATGTCCATAGACGAATGCAGATTCCGTTCTTCGGATGTCAGTGAGGTGTCCACTTCGCTCTCGGTGGTGTATTCACCTGACGCGTCGTAGCTTTCTGTGCCCTGGAAAACGAGCGATTTCAATTTGAACACTGACTCGTAATGGCAACATGAGAAAAAAGTTTTAGAGTGCTTAATATGGCAAAGTCGCGATTTTCTTTCGGGAAATTGGCAACAGACAACTTGTCAAAGCGAGATAAAAAATATTGCTATTGCATTTGATAAATATTTATGGGGTTTAAATTAATATTTTACAAAAACTTATTGTCATAAAAAGAAGCTATTTCACCATATAATTGTTAAACGAAAGTAAAGAGGCCGTCAAAATGTTGCCCAGTTCCCTATATCGAGGGGAAAGTACGAAAATATAAAGTTTTGCAACTAGCTTATTATAATGGGTAACTATCTTAAATTTGGTATTATAACTTTACCTGATTTGTGTCATTTTTGCCATCGGAACTTTGATTCAACCATTCCTTGATTCTCGACATTTTGGCCCTACTGACGGATTTTCCCTCTTCGTCAAATAAGGGCTTGAAATTTCTGTTGCCTTTCTTTTTAACCATTTGTTGGTGTGCCTGTTTCTGGACAAGTTCCTCGGCTTGAATCACTAGCCTTTCTATATCCTTACATCTGGCATTTTGGTTTTGGTCTACACGCAAAAGATCAGGAGTGGGCGATTCTAGTTTCGGTTTTGGAGACGGAAGAGATTCTTCTTTCTTTTCATCGATGGGCAACTCGCATTGGATCTCGACCGAGGACGTCATGATATCTGTAGAATCTTCGTTTGCGATTTTCGCGCCACCAACATAAGTCCATTCCTCTTCCGACGACTCCTCTTGAGACTTTTCATCGGTTTCAATCATCTGTCTATCGGAGTCTGTGTCGTGGTGTCTGAAGTAGAATGTGGCACAATTTTTGGACTTTCTATCGGATTGATTAAACTTTGATGTATCAATAGGTTTCTTTCGTTTGACTACAGTTGGTGGCGTTTTGACTTCTTTAGGAACTACTTCTATGTGCTGGTCGTTGTGTGTGTCGCCGCCTGTGACAAACGAAAGAGTATGACTGTTTGTACACCGTTCAATAGCTATGATGATATTTACACTTGTTTGTAAATAATCGCCATTTCATGAACAATACTCAGCTGTTGGAATGAATGTACGCATTGTTTTTACATTCAAATCATTCAGTGAGAGTGACGGTCGTATAATATTTTCTTTTGTGAGCAAATGGAAAGCCGTCTATTGCTTATTCATCGACAGCAATGAAATCTGAATAACTGCTATGTGCGTAGGCGCGTAAAAAGCATTGTTACCGTAAGATAGCAGTTTGTGACGCATTATATGAAACTGCTGATATAATGGAAATGAAACATTGTCTGTACCCGTTGATATTGGATATATTTTATCATAACCTAGTTCGATTAAAACAATTAAAAAACAACATTTTTAATTTTGTCAAAGTAAAATAAGATTACTTCAAGTCATTTGAACAACCGATTTGGCTTCGAATTATTTTCTTTCGGCAGTTCTATTATTGAACTGAAAATAATGTTAATCATTTAGAAATATCTTTCCTATAGACATTCATATATGAAAATTACTATCATTAAATAACACTTTCTATCTATTACATCGGTGAATTCTGGTCAGACTGAGCATTTAACAAAAAAATAGTGTGTGTGTGTGTGTATTTTTAACTCACCATCAATTTGATCCATGTTGACAGGCACGGTCTGGTCTGTGGTCCTGCAGTCGACGCCGTGGTCCGAATTGGGCACCAGTCTCTCGTCCGCCATGTTGCCCCTCGGACGGACTAGCTCTGACTCGCAATCCGAACCGAACCCTCTCCAAGTGTACGTTAGCACATATTCCTGTTCGTCCTGCGAATTACAAGAACGTTTTGTATTTGTTTTTGAGTTTGAATTTGTTTGTGATATAGTTTCATAACTTTTGTTCTGTTATGTTCAATTGCTTATAATTTTATTTGATAATATGCTTTCTAATTTAAATATACAATACTCAAATATACAAAAGTTAATTGGTAAAGTTTTCGTATCTTGTTCCAAACTCGAAAACTTCAAAAATTGCAAATGCCTCGTATCAAAAGCTTCATATACATATTGTGGCCTATATACAACTAATTTCTGAAATGTTCGGTTGAATAGCCTATATTGCAAAGAGTGGAAGTGAGCGTACCTCAGATGCGGACTGTCGGCTGTCGGTGGAGCTGTCTCGCCTGCGCGCATTGACCGGCGTGCGCTGTCGCCGCGGAGAGCCGCGCCGGCTCAGTCGCGGCTGCTTCAGCGCCGGCTCGTCGTCACTGTCACTCACCGCCTCCACCGGCACGCACTTCTGAAACGTACGAAACATTAAAAGGTTATATTTCATTCTCATTTTTATCTCATTGCAGATTAAAGCGAAAGTAGACACAGGAGGAAAAGTCGAATAAGAAAGAGAGTCGGTCCCGTGACAGCGTTTTATTTGAGACAATCTCGAAACATATATTTTGACGTAAATTATTAATTTGTATGTATATTAGCACTTTTACTTTCGATATTATAGATTTGAAGTATAACTATATCTTACATTATTTCACTGCATTCACAAAATAATGGAATTTATATGTCTGGTACAAGTCTACCACAGCGTACCCAAATTTTAGGTTAGTACGGTGGATCCAAGAAATCGAGGACCGTGAATTCTGGTGATGTTTATGAGAGGTTTATGTCCAGCACTGGTTTGAAATGATGATAATGCTAATAGACAGGCTACATCATGATCATTAAACGCATTTATTTACAGTAATAAAATAATATGATGTCGCAGTACGAACAGTTATCTAAGTGCCTGCAACCTCATAAACACAAATTGTGTAGCGGTATGGCGACTATTTTCTGATTTCATGAGACGGTATAATAACGGGGAATGCGACTTATGAGAGTAAAACACATCTCGCTAAGGTGTTCTTAATATCTTTATGAACGCATATCGAATTGTTTCAATCAAGTCCCGTGTATGTACTTTAATTGATTTAAAAATAATTCAAATGGTCACCGTACTTAGCACTGAGTGACATAAAATGGCATAAAGTGACATTGAACGCAAGCGCATGCACAAATTATCAACGTTTTCAAAAATAGAATAATGTGTTATAAACTTTCAGTTCATTCGTGGTGGGGCACTGCCGCAATCGTATTGATTAATTTACGAGCAGTAAATGTCGGATTTTAAAAACCCTCAAGATATATGGCAATATACTAATGCATAAATTAAGTATCAAATAAAGTGGAACATTCGAGGGAGTTCCAGTGAGTACCACAATCGAATTAGGTAAAATGTATCCCGCTGGCCACAAATCACAATATAAATCCTAGTTTGGTAGCAATAATAGATTTGATTGTAACGCGCACGTGGCTCTCGACCGTTTCGTTATTCAACCCCTTCTATTATATGGAAGTATGGTGCCATTTACCGCCACTTGGGGGTTATGTTTGCAAACAGGGAGCAGCGGGGGGTTGATTGTGATATTGTTGGTTATAAACGAATCGTGCGAAATAACGTGAAACGCGCAACGTTCAGAGTCAACTTTAAAATTAGCCTCAGCAAAAAAAAACAGCATAAAAAGACAAACACTCCTCGGTCATGGTTTGAGAATTTGCTGTTAAAGATTTTTTCATTGAAATTCTACGAACTTTGAGATATTAATATAAGATCTATAAAGATTACAATGAGGTTCGACACAATCTCATTTTAATAGGTTTTCGTTTGATTCCGAAACGGTAAACGAAAATGGAAGTTGCCTCTCACTCATAACAGTTCTTTACTTAGCAAGTACTACATTTGAACAAAGAGTCTTCGGACGTGAAGATGTAAGTTTTAAACGTATTTCGTACACACAAAGAATCGGTAAATGAAAAATGCACACGCTACGTAGGTATATGAACTGAACGGTTACCGGTTCGTTTGCAACCGACATCTTAACTTTTTGTGACCGCCGGCGCCATGCAATCCTTTGATAATTAGCTGCTTTTTGCGCAACCAACAATACTTTCCTCACTCTTGTGGTCAGTTGAAAGTAAAAATCGTGAATTGCATAACCTGCGCTACGTCGTCTAATGTCGACTTGGCGGCTGAATATTAATGTGTATCTTGCAAAAGTAAATTTGTTTCGTTATTACTGATTAGCTTAGTCCTACTAACGACGATTATGGTCCTATTTTTAATATACACGATTACATAATTCTATACGCAGTTTAGAAATATCGTATTATGACGATGCCATTATCATTATCGTCATCATCCCTTTATTTGCTGAATTATAGTATTCTCAGAATGAGAATTATTAAGGAGTAGTTGATCATAATGGGCGAATGCGGATAATGTTTTCATTCTTTGTACAATCAAAGGCGTGTGCCAGGCCAGGATATGAATCGCTGATGCCGAGATAGAAGTTTACCTAAATTACTAGGTTATCAGTTCTTTATAACCATGGCATAATTAAACATCACTTGAAACCAATTGGAACATGTAAAGAGACAGCAATAACATTAGATAGATTACCTGATTTTCAGACTTGGCAAGGCAGGCCTCCAGGTAGCACTGCCACTCGATGGCCCTCAGGTACAGCAGATGCCAGCGCCGCTCCAAAGCCCGCGCCGCGTCGCCGCCGCCGCAGAGTCGCACCACGGAGCTCACGATCCGACCGTGGCATTCCACGTCCCGTTGCAATACCTGGTGACAATTAACATTAAATTAATTAAAATAACAGATCAAAAACATAAATCAGTACGCCTTTATCGTTGCCACTAAATGTAATACATGCAGAAAACGACGTAACCCAGGAAAATCAGACAACATAATAATAATAATAATTGACTCATTATAACTCCACTGTTGGGATATGGGTTTCCTCTTATATTGAGAGGGGTAAGGCCTAGTCCGCCACGCTGGCCCAGTGTTGGTCGGCAGGCTTCATACACCTAAGAATTTTTTTTTAAATTTCTAAGATGTGTAGGTTTCCTCACGATGTTGTCCTTCACCGTTAACAAGTGATGTTTAAATTTAAAACGCACTTTTGTAAAGAGATGCGCGCCATGGTTTTGAACCCGGCACCACCGGAGTGAGGGGCTGAATTCCTAACTACTAGGCTATCACTGCTGCTATCAAAATTACACAAGAGGTATTCGAAATTTAATTTGGGATGTCTATTACAATAAAAATAAACCACAGCCCGGGAGAAGATCTGTGTCCGATAATGAAAGGACAGAAAGATTTGATGATTTCTTACGAACAGCATAAAAAGAAAATTGTTACGAATATGCAAATCAATAATATGGTATTGACGAACAGAATTTATCATTCACCAGACCGTGTTTTTAACAATACTGGTAACATTATAGTAAACGGAATGACAAAAAGCTCAGGTTAACCCTTCCACGATAATACATTTGAAGGGATGCCCATAAAAATAAATGCGGCGTTTATGGAAATTTTGGAATTAGAATACTACC
This sequence comes from Microceris miodesmiata, assembly GCA_018245735.1. Taxonomy (NCBI): domain Eukaryota; kingdom Metazoa; phylum Arthropoda; class Insecta; order Lepidoptera; family Hesperiidae; genus Microceris; species Microceris miodesmiata. Next base: position 14,139 of record DWEC01000694.1, read on the forward strand.
AATAATAATATGAACGACGTAGATAATACACGGGCACCCATGTCGAATAGATAAAAATCGATAACACTCACCAAACAACTCGTTATTCCATACAAGGTTGTAAGAGGCCATATAATGCAGCTCAATAGTATACACGGCTATAAAAAATATGATTTGAATTCACAAAAAAACGACAGTCGGTGCACAAGAAAGCTATGGGAGACCGGCCAATCAAAACTAACAATGAACGTTGACACTGTAGTCAAAGCCATTTAGGAATCCAAAAAAATTAAATAAAAGAAAAAGCCAACAAAGGGCGGAACGTGGCACGTTCCGGCACGCTGTTACGGTAGGTGCGCGTGCGCATTCGTCTATAACAATGGCGGCCAATATTATCTACGGTGCTTATTCGATAGCGCATATAACAATAAATAAAAGCACAGCGCACAATAAAGATACTTGTAATACTTTGAATGTATTCCAAGACGTTGGTACCAACTTAAAAAGTCTTGCTCCAAAAATCAAATTAAGTACACGGAAAAAATGCCTAATTGACTACTCAGTTCGAAATGTAGTGCAGTTTACTGCTAGAATACTTATGAAATTATTAAAGAAATTTTAATAAACTTAAACGAAAAAAAATAATTATCACGAACTTAATTGCTTTAACATTTTTTTATAACCTTTACATACCGACAATATTTAGTTATTTGGTGCCATTAAGCTTTGACTAATCTAGATAAAAGCGTGGGTAATATTAAGATAAAGTATGTGAGTTTGGTTTTAATAAGATACCGCTTTATGTTTTACTTGATGTTATCGTACGCGGACAAGATAAGTAAATTTAAAATTACAACGATAACAGTAAGAGAAATGATGAATATGTCAGAAACATTTCACCGCATATAGTAATTAAGTCCTGAAAGTAAAAGTATCTACGTTTTAAAGATTAATCAACACGAACTGGCTGTAAGGGCGTCAAAAAAGACGGCGCTCGGAAAGTCATACGCTTTAGCGTCCAACTTTCTTCAAGACTTATAAAATCTGCTCAGCTGTATTAGAATCATATGGTAGACTATAGCCCTAAGCTTCTCATTTCATTAGGAAACTTGCATTCAGCAATTGAACGTGATATGTATTAATATTGAGACGAGTCTACGAAAGTGCAAAATCCGCATGATGACCTTAAAGTTGAGTGGTGTTCAAACTAAAATAGAATCCAAGCGACTTTTAATCCGAAGCGAAATTTAATCCAAAATTTATATCCACGCTTTTATTATAGGAAAAAATTAGAATTTAACAGATTAAATTTAATATAATTGTATGTATATATCTATATGTATATATATATGTATGTATATATATATATGTATGTATATATATATGTATGTATATATATATGTATGTATATATCTCATGTTAATAAATATATTTAATGTAATATGTATGTACTCGTATTTATATGAAATATTTGTTATAGGTACAGTTGTTAAATTAAAATGTGCCTACCCCAACTTCTCATCATCACCTGGGTTGACTGGTAGAAAATGCCACTTGGCATTAAGTCCGCCTTT
>DWEC01000695.1:0-15687 GCA_018245735.1 Microceris miodesmiata
TAAAGAGGTGCGCGCCATGGGTTTGAACCCGGCACCCCCAGAGTGAGGGGCTGAATTCTTAACCACTAGGCTACCACTGCTACAAAATTTTCTTATAAACTTCTGACTATTATGACTCTTCATACTCACTGTGTAGTGATGCAAGTAGAAAAATGGTTAATTTAAGCCATTGAAGTGAAACATTTTTAACATTTAAGACATAAATTCCCTTAATTTCATTTTATTTTAGTTACATTTGAGAGATATTTTAAAATAGTGAAACAAAATTAATTCTATACAATCATATAATCGTATATCAGCGCAGTAATTAAGTAATCACTTTATAGAAACATAAAACTTTATAGTTACGATTTTCCACTTAAGATTATAGAGACAAAACACTTTGTCGTTAATGACTGTTTGCTAACGCCGTTTCCGGTAAAGATTGGGTTCAGTACTTTGAGCGTGGGTTTAAAACTTTTCATTCTGGATGGAGACATGACTAACAGTGCAAGGCTAAAACACATGATAATGAAGTACTTTCAAATCCAATAGGGATTGTGTTGAGAAGTATTAGCAAGTTTTGAGAATATTTAAACAAATACGGCACTATTCGTTATGAAAATACGCTAATGATATCGTAGTTCAATTCCTGATGACATGTAATATCTTTGTTAAACTAATGACGTGTCCATAAGATCGCGATCAGTATCGCCTAAAACATTTAACCTTCTCATTTTACTTGGCTCTTTTTAACGTAGCCGTTGTTAAATTTACTACTTACTATATTTCTATTTTCATATGCCTAATGTGAAGTCAATTCTTCGAGTAACTCAGAATAATCAGAAACTTGAATAATGTTTATGACATATACATATTTTAAGAAGGAACTACGATCATATATAAATAATTCTTTAATGTAAATATAGTAAGATATTTACGTCGAAAAACGTTCCTAGTACCTTAGAGTATTTTCAACTCACACTGCATATAACTCTAAACAAATTATCGGAACACTTAGTAAATTGTTAAAGGTGGTGAAGATAAAAATAAACATTACCAAAGTAGATAAAAATTAATATGAAAACATTAAGACAGTGGACACGTGGGCGGCAGATCTATATGAAGCGCAATCAAATTTAATTTATTCAAGATTTCGTTTGATAAAGAGTATTAATCAGAAACATTAGTGTCATATTTTCCATTGCTGTGACAGCCTTAATTAATAAAAATCTTGAAGATGTCCGAGCAGTAACACTTAGGCAATATAATACCTGCTTAATAAATATCATAAAATAGTACATGACATATGTAATTATTGAACTCCTAGCCACATCAGTATACAAAATTTCTTCTTAGGACACATTACATAAGTTTTTACATTATAGCCAATCACCTACTTAAGTACATATGAAATTCTTTGATTGAATATTTCAATATTTTAAAATATAAATATTTTCAATATATATACGTATCAGCCAGTAGTACAAATGTGATAAACTATAAAGCAATTTCCAGAAACATTTGTAATTTATTTATGTCAAAGTCATTATCAGCCTTTTTATCACTCTACTATCGGACAAGGTTTTCCTCTTAGTATGAGATTCGCAGATAAGAGAAAGAGAGTTGCAGATTACTTTTCATCTAGCAATTCGCAACTACAATTCTACATTCGCATTCACGAGACATAATTTGGTACTGAAATATAAACATTGTCAATTAGATCTACAGAATGGTTAAATTCGTTTCTATGCTCCTCCAATAGAATCCTTTGTACCTAACTTAAAACATATTTTATGTATCCTATTGTTAACTTGATTAATTAAACCTTAGAATTCATTACCATTTTACACTTTCTGTATATGGTGATGTCTCTATTTACGCAGATACATATAAAAACAAATAGAATACTAGTACTTTGATCGTCCTAAGGACTTGTTGGTTGTAAATTACTGAGTGGATAGGTCAAGTTTTATTCGTTTAATTAATCAACGTCTTTCTCAACGACCGATATATCAGACCCATAATCGTTAAGTTCAAAGCATGTCCCGTGGTTTCTAATTATTGCATCAACATATCATTACTCCCTGTACGCTTCGGTTTAATGTGGTCATGCTTCGTATACCTTAGAAGCTAAAGACTCTAGAATATTATCGTCACTTCTTGTATTCTTCTATTTACTCATCATGATCTTCATCATCAAGTCCGTTATCGTTCCACAATTGGATAAGTCTTTTTTCATTCACAGTCGTCTACACTGCCCAAGTGCTGGTTGACCGCCGTCATGTGCTTTTTAACTCTATGGACTACTCTAAACTGTGACAGTTTCTACGTAGTATTTCTACAAACTTGGGGTTTAATAATTAATTGACAGGTTAAATTGAGGTTTTTACATTAATGAAATATATATCTGCAACTACTTCCAGAATTTTATTATATAAGGATATCACTGAAAAATGCATCAACGTCATCATTTTCATTATGAACGATCTCTTACATTTCCATTTGTAACTCTCAGTTTGGATAAAATCCATGTTATCTGTTAATTATTTCAAAAGAAACAATCATAGTCTGTGTAAAATCAAGTCCCAGATAATAGATCCCAACTGATTGAATAAGTACTACTTGCGCGACCACGGCCGTTTCGGACGCGACAAAAGCGTAGGAATTAATGACGCTAATAAAATAAATGTGCGACATACGTTTACACGTCCCTCTGTTTATGTCTCATTTAAGACGACATATACTTTTACAACGGCGTCGTAAAACGTCCCATGTGGTGCGTCTTCTGACTTGTCTGCCCAAGAATGGATTAAGACGATAAAAGATTTTCTTAACTAAGTTGAAAACTCGTATTGTTGAGTTTAACTAACTTAAGAAAAAGTAGGAAAGGAAGAGCTGAAAATCGAGCTGAAGATTCAATGCCATTGGAGAGACCTATACATGAAGAAACAATTTCGAGGTCTGTAAAATAAATATACCTAGTAGTTTTGTGAATACTTGAAGTATTATATTTGAAGTATTTCTGTATATCTGAGGGGTAATGCCGGCATTTCTCAATATTAATAGTATAGTAATAAAAATAATATTTCTCTGCTTACCACTTCAGAGAATACAGCCGTAAAGTTAAAAAAAAATTGGATAAGCCCCTATGGTAATAAATGGATGTAAAATGTCGATTTCCTTTTTCCAGTCTTAGTTCTCGTTTTAGTTTTTTATTTCTTATCTGTGACTGATGGACATAGGCCAAGGTACATAAATGTACAAGTCTCCTCAATATTTTATCATCGAAATTTAAAAAATCACAATCAAAAACACACATGTTAGTTTCATATACTTTATTTCATTTCCATCCTCGTTACTTGGCTTCGATGGAACGGTTTCCTTAAAAGTCGACGTTTATAAAAGCAATTCATACGTTAATTTCTAATGGTCGGTGACGAAGGCGCAAGTGTTGTAATAAATTAGATACAAACTAACTAAATTTAACTGCGTCTGGACTTTTGACATTTGATGTAGTTAGTTGACTGTTATGACTGTGTATTACGATTTTGATAACATCAGGAGTAAGCATGGAGTTGATGGACATTTGATGAATAGGGATTATATTTTAGTTATATAAGCAATAAATGTATCGATAGTAATAATTAGATATTGAGAAATTTAAAAACACTAAAGAAATATAGAGGTTCTTAACAATTTACTAATTAACAAGAGCACGCACTAAACTAAATCAAATAAAATCGATCGTTTTGCCCTGATTTATAATGAACAATTAGCGAGATTTAAGAACATCACGTTGCAGTTAATGGGCGAAATCATCCATTACTGGCCTCTTAAATATATCGTCGGTCCATCGGCGTAGCGGCGCCGTGACGTCCAGTGTCGCAACACTAAGAACAAAATAATGTCCCCTACTATTTATTGTTCTTCCTTATTGTTTTTAGCAGTTCTCAATTCAATATTTAATTTCCATTGCTTTTTAAATAGGGTTTTTAATATGGAAAACAATCATAATTAACAATCCTCATAATTGAAGGACGTCACGTTGCAGTTAATGTACGAAATCATCCATTACTAGCCTCGTAAATACATTGTCGGTTCATCGGCGTCGCGAGGCGCTGACGTCCAGTGTCGCAACACTAAGAACAAAATAATGTCCCCTACTATCGTTCTTCCTTATTGTATGTGTACTATTTTTTCAGTGATTATAATTATAGCAACCTTTTAGTACCTGCCGTTTTTACACTCTTCATATTTTAAATTAAATTTTGTCACTTTATGAAGTTATTGTACCTATGCTACAACGAATCTAACTCTACTAACTAAAATATAATGTCTAAATTTGGTATGCTTTAAAAATTCCTTTTTCTTCTTGTCTATTAAAATCTGTTGTAGACATTTATTTCTTGAAACAATGTATTACATGTTAACTATGGTGAACATATAAGTTGTTATTTCAAAATATAAAAATTAGTTAAATGTAGATAAAATTCTATCATCTCGTTTTGAAAATTCATCATTTCATCATAATTTCTTCATTTGTTATCTTTCGATTTTTTCGATTACTTATCATATTTTTTGTAACTCAAATGTCTCTTACGATTCAATTCAAAAGTTACACTAGATCGAAGTGTTAAAAAAAGGAATAATATATTTTTTAAATTCCTTCGAGTTTCTTTTAGCCGAAAATCGATGGTAAGAGATTCCAGAACCCCAGCGTCTGTTATTATGATGAGACGAAAGCGAGAGTGAGAACGAAATATTTAACTGTTATTGACATCATTTCTATTACGATTCCGTCGTAAATATCCCTAATGTGTACTGTCACGAACAGCGGTCTGACTTTCACAATCATTGTCGTTACCATTAAATCTCTTGCGATTCCGCATATGCGAGTGGATTAAGCGACTAGTTTTTTTTCCGCGGTTTCCTGAGGTGAAATTGTAAAGTGCCAGTTTAGTAAAGGCTTTAGCTTATGATGTGGAAAGCGTCTCTAATAATGTACATTAATATTATTCGCGAACGCAGACTATATTAAAATTTTAACATCGCTTAATGGTAGTTTTTTTTGTTATATAATAGGCTAGCTTTTCCTTTAGATGTGTATGTATCTAGTATTTTTCCATTTATATTTTTTAATATTAAGAAACTATAAATTTTAAAGATTTCCGAACTTTTTTGAATCACTATATTATGTTCATGAAGCCATAGAAAAATTATTAATATAATGTCTAATAGGATTTTAGAAGCAATCATAGACTGCCAACTGATTTCAAATTGGACCGAGAGTGTAATATAGGTACTTAGTAATAAAATATCTATTGGCGACATACGGAATTAAAAGGATTAAAGTAGAAGAAATACGTCAGGTTTGTAGCGATAGATATATTGGACCTAGACCTCCATGGACCTTTCTTACCCCGTAGGGGACGTAACGTAACCACATAATAATAATAATAAAATAATCTTGACAGACATAGCGTTCCGAGACATCAAGAATCTAATCAGATTCAGACTTCGCAAAGCCTCCTCAGTAAAATGTCGCTACAATAAAACCGTGATATAATAAAATAAAACACGGTCGTGTACCCACAGGCAAGCTGAGCATCAGTGGGGATACTTGACTTATGCAATGGCCCATTACGATAGCAGAAGTCTGGCTGGTAAACAATGAATTACAATTACAATATGAGAGTTGTATCGTGCGAATCCCACTGTTGGCTTATCGAGTGATCTAATCGTGTGGGTGTTCGTGAATCTTGGTACTTGACTATTAATATAGCGTTGTAGTACGATTCATTAAATATACGTTGTCTGATCCGTAGAGTTACCGTTTACTTTTACCACGCTTTATTGATTTAATTTTTAATTTTGTTTATATGAAAACGTGCGACTATTATCAGACGTTAAATTAGTTATTTGTTATCTATTAAATTGTACTATTCATCATCATCATCGTCAGCCTACTCCCGTCCACTGCTGGACATAGCCCTCTCCAATGGCAGGCCACTGAGCTCGATCGTCAGCTCTTCACATCCATCCTCTGCCAGCCACTTTGCTTATTAGGTTTAATTAATTATTGATTTCTTAACCGGAACATCAAGGACTTCTCCCAACATATTGGATCAGTAACATTCGTTTCAAGTATCTACTGTTAAAGGAGTGACAGAAGTTCCCATTAAAACGTTGCATTATTTAGTGACAAACGTCCACAAACAAACAGTTGTAATGACATGCCATTAACACTTATAGATGTTTGCGGAGGGGAATGGGTTTGTGTATGGCAAACTGAATTATTTATCACACACACGGCTAAGAATGATCTAGAACTTGTTAGTACAGTATCTAACTTTCTACTTTGCGGCAAGTAAGAGTAAATAATTTGATATAGGCGCGTCGACCCGTCGTTGCTGTGTGTTAATAATAATGTCGACAGATACGTGTTATGGAACGTACTTCAATTCAATTTTAGGATATGAATTGTCTGCGAAGAGTTGATTAATTATTCATCGATTGACAAAAACTTCATCCCAGTCAAAATACTAATAAAGATCGTTATGGAATAACTGAGTAAAACCCATATAGGTACTTAAGTTGGCTATAACATCAAAGCTATAAAAACAAATTGTTGTCAATGTATAATAAAGTATTTATTTAGTATATTTATATTAAATAAGACCACATTATTTTTGTGTGTATATTAAAAAAAATGTTAATAGGATTTATTTCGGTATTACTCACCCAAATATTTTCTTATACGATTAAAGTTAAAAAATAAGATCGTAACGCCACCAATAAAATTCTACTGAAAATTTTCAAAATTAAAGAAAACATAATCGCTTGTTTAACTTTGGAACCGTATGTATCACTGTTATTCTGACACTCCAAATTCACCTTTAACCCCTAATATTTCCTTTCAAGACCACTATTCGAATGATATAGAGTCGAAAATACAATAGCAAATAATTGAAATAAAACTAAGTACACAAACAGCAGAGAACACATGTGTTATTTTCATTATTAAGATAATTTCCCACTGAGTACATGTTACACAAGGAATTAAACGATTGGAACAAGCAAATGGAGAAACTAAACTTAAGAAATTTTGAAAACGTTTAGTGTTGAAAATATAATATTACAAGATCGTAGAGACTTTATACATATGTGTGCGTATTACAAATATAAAAATACAATACTTCACATCACAGTGAATACATATTTTTATCATTATTATCATATCATCACGCGAGGTCCGTTATAGACTAGACAGAGAGCGCCGATTGCCAAATAATTTTGCGCTTACAGAGTTGATATTTATTCTAAATTCATCATTCTCTTATACAAGCACACCGGTTTAGGGGATTAGCTTTCAACTAAATTTATATCAACAGTTTGTAGTTACGGTGACATTGTGGCGTGGTAAATCCCAAAAAGCGACGTTTGTGTTCCAGAGAATTATGTTTACATGAGTGTCTATGGTATATAGCGAACGGACGTTGAGCAACACAGCGTGGTTAAGTTAAGCCTTGTATCTAATCCATCCCTGCTGCGAATACGATGCAGGGAAGCGTAGATTACTGGAATATATGCATAGCATTGATAGTTTAGTAGTTTGGGTTATGATATGAGGTTCTAATCAGCACAATTTTCACTTTTCAAATTTATTTGCACTTTAACAAATATAACAATGACTACAAGGGCAAAGGAAAATATCGTGAAACCGACGAATCTTATAGTTCCGCATAATGTTTTATAAAGCACGCTAGATATGCCAGTTCTTACTTGTTCAGCATGGAGACTGATGTTTATCAGCCGAATGACGCTAAAGGTTTAATCAGGATGATGGTAGTAATCTGAATCTGAGAAATGGTCACCATCACCTGTCAATACATGTATGTATGGTGCTTATAGTCTTCATGTGGTTTATGATATAAATGCTTCATAACTCTATAATTAAAAGCAGTGTATGCTCAATGTAAGCAGACGATTACCAGATTATTTGGCCCGTTCTCAAATACTAACGTAGCGTAAAATATATTCATCCGAAAACATTTCATCCGAGCGAGCGAACGGCGTCCGCTAATATACGTATAAGAATACCGTTGTCTTTAAATTTGAATAATGTATTCGTTCCGATGCGATCATATTTCAGCGATCCATTAGATAGTCCCCTCTTTCCAGCTATTCTTGTTTGCATGGCGTCAAAGTCGTTATTAATTTGTCACTTTTAATTTCGTTATACTTCATACTCTTAGTGTTTTTGTTTCTTAATATTCGGTTGGTAGAAATTTAATTTAAAGTTGGTAAAGGAAAGTATTCTAGAATATTCTTTATCGAGCTGTTCCTTACACATACATATGTTAGGTCGCTACGTAAGTAGCTGTTAGCTTAAACCACGACCTAGAATATTTGGCAAGGAAATCCCGATGCTCTCGCCAAACTGTTACAACCAACTGGTGCAAAGGCCTCATTCATAAACCCTAATGTGACTGTACGGACTATATAAATACAGCCTTTGTAATCTTGAGTAGTTTTGCATTAATGATTTCAAATGTCTAATGGCCTTAGATTTGTACGGCAAATAATATTAGGTTGGAAAAGATAAAAAATTTTGCTAAAGTATAATTTGTCAGATTTTACAGGCGATACCTACTTAGTACTTCATTAATGTTTAGTATCACCACAGAATATAAGAAAAGTCGGTCAATAAAGACGAAAAACTAATCTCGAATTCAACAGGAAACACAATAAGGAAAATCATTTAAACAGATCTTGAAGGGCCATTTGACAAGTGACATTACAATTAATGGGAAAACCTTTTCGCGGTAAATGGTGCGAGGAACCGCTTACCAGTCATCTTAGAAGGGTTTTTACGCGTACCATCACATATCGAGCAGTGAGGAGGATATTTCAATTTCCATTTTCGTTTCGATAAGTTTTGTGATATTGGCGATCTATGAGGCGGAGAGGCACAAAGTTATATAGTTATAGTGATGGTGTTTTTGTCAAGTTACGTCATAAATTAAATCATTTATTATGTCAACGATAAATAATCCTTATCTCTTTGTATTAAACATTAAAATTATAAAATTATTCGTTAATTTACATAAAATCACATGTTGGTCATAACTCCCGAACATTTACTGAAACCACTGGATATCCAATTACGGCGGACTCTCTAGAGATGGCACATATTTAAACATTTCGTAACAGGAGGCGCTTCTGTCGAGATTTGGGTTAAATAGAACATTATATGCAGCTTTATCCTCATGTTAAACAAAAGCTGGTGTCCAGAGATCACCGCAAATTACTAAAGCTCCGCCGTCCGTTTGAACCTCAAATTACAAACAATGTAACAGTGGTGATATTCTAATTGGTTACCACTAGAAGGGTACATTGTTTGCATAAGCCGGGTACTGAGCACGCTTTATTTTTGCACGTACTCAATTTCCCGCCTCACTGGGTGTCTCGGCGAATAGATATTAATTTACATGAATAAATAAAATTTGCATTAAGAGCGTCCGAGACGCCAGGGAGAGTGCGCAAAGAAAACTGCGCCCTAAGTGCAAGCCACGTTTTCGGTGTTAAGTTATTAAGCTCACGTCGACGTTATCCAGGGTTACGTGTTTGTTAATATCAGGGAACTAAATGAGAGTCTGTGTACCTTTAATAGTTTCTTATATTTATCGTATAATTCTTGTTGTTATCTTTTACATTATTCTTTATATTGCATATATACTTCAGACAACATTTTAAGATAAATATACCCCTTACTTCTTAAATATACGTTATATTTTAAAACCATTTACATTACGGCTCCCATCTAAAGTAACGTATTAATTTAAATGTGTAGGTACCTGTAATATTAATAATTCATTAACTAAACGTTATTCAGCGTGGTACATGGCAAGAGTGCGCCGAAATTATGTTAAAATTACAAAGTGCCATAACGTTAACAAATTTTGGCTCACGCCGGCAGTTTTGTTGTTTCACCAGTTTCCCTATCTGAAACTCCCATATGCTTGTTACAAAATGCATTTCGTTCATACATTTATTCTGTTTCACCCATATATTAAACGTTGTCCTCTTTTCTTCAAATAATGTCTATGATTTAAGGCTGTAAGAAAATAACTTAAAATGACAGTTAAAAAAGTAAATGAAAAAAATAAGCAAAATTTCAACAAAATCTATCTTGTAAAAATTTGATTTTTATTTTAATCCCGTTATTAGATACATTTGAAATTAAAATCTGAAAATTGTAGTTGCAGCTTTTTGTTTCGGTTTATGCCCACTGTACTCGTATAGCACTAGGTTCACCCACTGTTCTATGATAGGACGTTTAACTTAACTGATGAAAGGTGATAGTGTACTACACTCCTCTGCCTACCACTTCGGGTAGTGTACTACACTCTTCTGCCTACCACACTACACTCCTCTGCCTACCACTTCGGGATTAAAGGCGTGATTTTATGTTTAACTTCCATAATTATATCATTTTGTTAAAGATAAATCTCTGGATTTGGGAAATGAGTAATTTATGGGAAGGGACCATTTTCCTTAACAATAGAAAAATAAGTTGCCCTTAATTGATATCTTCTGTATCTTCCTCAGCATTCTAATTATACGAGTAAGATGCGAGCCTCGTTGTAATTATTGTAAATGAATATCTTTTTTGTATATTCGTATTTAGTCGCGTAAATTTTTTGTATTCCTTAACTTTGTATTCTTTAATCTGTACTGCATTCGGTATAATATAAAAGTGTGTTTGTAATAATCAAATAATCTACCCCATCTCAAATAGCAGTGAAGAATATGGAGCGGGGGGAGCTTGGTAATGTCACAATTATATAGGTATAGGCAGACATATTGGGTCTGGAAAGTTTAATGAAAATATCTGTTATTGATTCACGTATTATTATATACATCACCAATCATAACTTGAAGGTATATCAAAATAGATTATTTTCTAGTCATCATAAAACTAGTCTGAAAAGTAATCATGTGCACACTTGTCATGATAACATTTTCATGGGGACATTAATGTCTATTATGGTGAAGTTATAAAATTCATCGATTAACACGAAAAACGCATTTTAGAGTGAGGCATAGATGCTGAGGTTCTGAGAAATTGTTCGAGTGCAAGTGATGATGGTGAGCGGATTCATATATCTATAGTAAAGTGTTGCGTTTGAATATATGACTGCGATTATTCTTAAGTCTTACTGCTTGGAAAGTTCTCTCATGTTGCTGTGCAAGACCTGGAGCGTGATTCACCACCCAGCTCCAATACGAATTGGAAAAGGAACGGCTTAGTGTGTAACTTATTTACAGGTATTTTTCAACCACCTAAGGCTTTTATCTACGTTTCAATATCTTTGCATCTCATTGAAACGGACATTTAAATGTATCATAGAAAACATGGCAGTCTTGGCATGAATTTGCCAATAACGGTCTGTTTAATTCTGGAGATTACTTGCCATCTACACCCGCATCTGAACTACGAGTGGTTTAAGCATATTCATTTAACCCAAACATAAAAGAAAAACATAAATCAGCGCCATACTAAAGTTTCCCACAAACGGCTAATTGCTTAATTTATATTTTAGTCGCCAACATTATTCATTAAAACTATTTAACTTATACATTGATGTTTTCTTAGTATTCTTATTTACACATTTATTTACGGTAATCATAGGTAAGAGTTGATATTAGGTACACGTAGAGTACTTAGAAAGTGTTTACAGCGTTTCCGTTACCGCTTACCGCATGTCATTAACACCACACCGCGCTACCGCGGGTCGGGGTTTTCAATTTGTCATAAAATTTATCGCCGATCCTCCACTACTGGCACAAATATATTGGAAAATTGTTTCCGTCTATTCGAACAATAGATGTCCTTACAGATGCAAATAGCTGGACTCTATTTAATTCTTACTGATAGAATTTGTTCTGATAAATCACCTATATCAAAACAAAAATGATATGAGCAATACGTTAATAGAAATAAAATCTTTTATGTGCTGTGTATAACAAAACAAATGTATAACAAATGCAAATGTAACTTACTGTATGTCTGTTATGATTTTTCATTAAAATCCATAAAAGCGATTAAAGCTAAAAGTAGCTTAAACCTCGAGAAAAACACAGACTAAGAAGAAAAGCCGCTTAAATCAGCCTCTGCAAATGAAATAGGGGATGAAGAATTGTGTAGGATATTTAGATTTCGATTAAAGGCATATATAAGTGTTTTTGTAGTATATGACTTCTTTCGACAAGCAACGAATTTTTAAGTGAGTAGACTAAACTTATATCTGACTTTATTTTAGGCAGTATCCTATATTAAAATATATTTTTGTTTTAGTTTACTTATAATCACATGTATTGTTCAATATAAATAATAAAATTATAAATAAAACTATCATCCTTCAAAAAGGGTTTTCTTACCTTCACGCCGTCTATTAAGATAACTGTTCAAAAATGGGAGTACTACCCTGCCTACCCGCCCGAAGAAATGCATGTGTGTTTTTGTACTATCTGTCCAATACAATCTATTCCCATCCGTTCTTGTCTCCTAGTAAAATAAAGCTGAGAATTCCACAAGAAGGGAAGCCTATAACATCCCAAGAACACAGACCCGACAATATGATAATGAAGCTCTCTTGACAAATCCCTTTCAATACAGCACCAAGTCCAAATAATAGCGGGGCTAGGTATAACCAGGATTCCCACCTCGTATTTTCCGTATTAAGTATTTTGTTGAAAGCTCTTTTACCGGCGACCCCTCTCGTATCAGATCCGATATCATCCCCTCAAAATTATGAAAGTGTATAAACATTTCACGCTCCGAACCTCACCCCTATTCACATTTCCGTCTGTAAGTTATTATTATCAAATCAGTCTATAGATACCGGTTAGATACCATAGACCCTCCCCACGTTAATGGAAAAATAAGACCGTGTTTCTGAATTTAAATTATTGTTTTATGTTATTGTTATTTTGGGGCAGAAACATTGGTATTATTTAACCAAATTGCAGTATCGTATTCACATCTAAAAGCTATGCGTGTTAGTACATTTGATGCCAGCTTTGATAATTAAATTATATATATTTGGACTAATCGTTTTCATTGCTCGTGAAGTTTTCTACATTCAGGTTCATTATTTGTTGCAACACATGAATATCCCACTAGTATTACGTTTAGGCTGGTTATCCCTCCGCAGGAGATTTTCTGATCCTTGATCTACGATAATGAAGAATTCTCAATATATGTGAAATTTCAGGATCGGTTTTCTAAAGCTGTTCAAACCAAAGTGCAGATTAGCAGTCGTATCAGATAAGCCGAATTAACTTACGTACGGCTTATTTTACAATTTGTGGTAATTAATGTCCACACTAATGGTATTTATTGACATCTTGCTCCAATATTTTGTTAAATTAGTGATAAAACAATGATCAACTAAGATGAAATCTGCAGAAACTCTTCATACAATCATAACTTCGCATCAAGTTGTGCATCTGCAAAAGACATTTTTTGCTAATGTTCTTTTAACCAAACTGACCCATATTTCGTTCGTTTCATTATTTCTAATATTTAATATGACCGTAATGACAATTATTGACACGCTGTTGTAAAATTTTGTTGAATTCATAGGGCACTAAAGTTGAATAAAGTCGAAAACTAAAACAAAACACATTCACAACTTTGTACCAACTTGTACGTTTACAAAACTCGTTTTGCTAAAACGTCAAATTACAGTTGCAAATTAATTAACAAAGTAGCAAAACATTGCATAATATTGTACGAAACCATATATGACTTTTCTGGGAACGGTACATATAGTGTTTATTAAAATTTCAAAGTTTCAAATGGTACAGAAATTTGTACATGTTAGCTTAGTTTCCTTCTACAAATTGGACCTATTCAAAATATATTTAAAGCGTATTGTACCTGGCCTTCGGTATCAGTATACAGTATGTATTTTTATAATTAATTAATTTGAAATGTCTTTAGTCTTTATACCTATATTTATAATATTTTACAGTCTGAAGCGATCATCGTTTATTAGCATTTGATAAATTAAACTCGGTGTAAAAAAACTCTATAATACCTGCATCGCATTAATATGTACCCGTATATTTTTAGTTAATAACACAGATTTTTGGAATAACACAGAATTATGGATAATAATAATAATAATAATTTTATTAAGTTACTTTTTTTATTATCTCCACTACTATCAAATGTTAAACCATACATACCATTGACGAGAGAAACTGGATACTCGTTATTTGCATAATCCTCGCACCAACTTCCGTCTACTTTCTGTGTACGCTGTTTCAGCTGCTCTATTTTCGCATGCGATTAGCATGTGCTTAATTATTTTTCATATATTCAAAATCTACTATTGACTGTAGCTTTATAACGGACTATGAATAAATCTTTTCGTTCTAATTCTGATTTTAATTACAGACCTCGCTGCAATCGACTCGAGTTCATCATGAACGACCTTGTATAGGTCCAAAACCAGTCGGGCCATCCCTAAAACATTCGTAAGTTAACCAGGCAAATATAAATAAACCTATTATAGGAAAGGATAGGGACAGATTCCCAAAAGTGATTGCCGAACTTCACTAGTTGGAGAGGCACATGAAGAAGAAACCTATTAATTATCAGCAATGAAAAATAAAAATGTTATGGCATTTTTATTACACTGCTCTTAAGTATAACAGTTGCTTTATACACAAGACAACAAGTAATGTAAACAACTAAGAAGTGGATGTGTACACACACGCCGTTAGATCTCATCCTACAAGATGTTAATATTCATTACATTCGCCTCCGGGGAGTTCTGTGCGGACAAATTGACTCTAGTGTCGCAAATTTATACGTTGCTTCCCTACGTAGATACCTTCTTCAGAAACGTATGGAGGCTTTTGATTATATAAATAATAAAATGTTATCGGCCTAAATCTTTCTCAATTCAACAGGTGACCTATGACGAGTAGTGGAATCATAAATCGGGTGATCATAATGATGACAGTTTCGAATTGCTCAAAGAAGAAAATTACCGAGTAATCATTGGTCGGCCTTTTCGCAACTCTATAGTTTAATAAGAATTGTCGACTCAAAGGAATTAAGCTGTGCAGTAAAAATAAATCCACATGAGACGAAATAAAAACAGACAGACAATTCTTAGTATTCCTACCTCTTGCCTCCCTTAGATCTTACCTTGATAGAGAAATTAACTTTGTGTGTTTTGAAAGAAAAACATTATCGTTTACACATTTCTTTCTTGACACATGTATAACCTTCTACTATTTGAAAAACCAGTCGCTCCATACAAGGTCGCCGGGCTTAGCCTGCTCCATTGGTCAAATGGAAGTTGTTTGGGACTATTGTGGCACATTAAAGTTTGCTGGGGAAACGCCTGGATTGTGCTGCCTTAATGAAAAAGCAGAATTGGCTTTATTGACTCTGGTACATGAGACAATACATACATTGCTTCGTAGCGAAACGTCACACCATTTTCTAGCGTATACTTAAAAATACAATAGTTGTTTTCAAAGATTTTATTTTGGACAAGCATTTTTGAAGAACATGGATTTAATCCGACATCAAGGTAGTTATCCCAAACGATGGACCACCTTAAATCGTGCCCTGCGTGCCCTAATACCTGCACCCAGGACGACCTAATGACTGCCAGT
>DWEC01000696.1:0-15678 GCA_018245735.1 Microceris miodesmiata
AGGTACCGCTGGACAGTCCGGTACTCGTTTGGCGATGACGGGATAAAACGCACTCCCATGCCGAACGGGCGCGCGTTAACTAACTAACTTCATCAAATTATTTACGTCAAAACCAAAAAACATAATTTATTTACATTGTTCTTCGAAGGTACAATATAATTTTTCCTCCCTAATTACTCCTCGAAACTAATTATTACCGCGTTTATTACACAAGCATAGATTAAAAAAGCCCAATCAATCATGCGATTCGTTTTAAAAGCCGACGAAGATAAAAAATCGTACTGGCCCTATCGTTTTAATCCGCATTATTAAAAAAAAAAACCTATATGAAAAAGGAAACAACGTACGACCAAACGCTGTATGAAAATCAGAATGAACTTTAGAGACAATAGATCGTAAATAGCACCTAGAGACAAATGCCAAGATTTATTATCTGTGACAAAAAAATTGACAGTTCGTCATCTATTTTAATGAACCTTATTTCATAACCCATAAGAAATATTTTCTTTTACATTACATAGGCTTGTAACCGTAGCCTGGTGGTATTAACGTTTAAATACGCCTTTAACTCCATGAGAATAACGGTGATTTTTCTTTAACAAAATAGAAATAAAATAGTGTTAATATAACAACTAGGCGATTGTTCGTTTTTGTGCGAGCAAGACAGGTAGATAGTTCTATCGTCAGTTCTATTCCGCTTTTTTTCTTAATGTGGAATCGAATCGAGTGATAGGAAATAGAGGCGAGATAGGGATGGGCGGTTTGAAGTTGCCAGTTGGAAATATATTTTGATGAATAAAATCCTGGTGAAATTGTAAAAAAATATATTATTAATATTATTATATTTTTTAATTTTTTCAATTACTCCTTTTAATTCATAATCATTGACATGTGCCTTATAAATCAATATCCCGATATGATAAAATCAACGATAAAGTCAGATACGTTTCTACAATGCTACACTAGGTGTACTACTCGTATTAACAGGTTCGTATGCCACAAAGACCGGTTATCTTTTATCGTACTAACGATAAAAACCGAATAGCCCCATCACTACGCGGGCTCATCAAAGCGAGGCGCTCAGACAATAACTGAGAAATATTAAATTATAATAAAATTAACTCTGTATTACTTTTTATCCCGTTACGTATAGAATTATAAATGAATAGACATCGCTAGATGCTCATCGCTGGGAAAGTATTGCACAAATCAACGTCAGTAATTTTAAAAAGTTGTTCAATTTAAGTTCAGGATGCGATACTTAGTAGTGGTTCGATCAACGATTTTCTTTATTAAAACCTAACGTAACATCACATTTGTAATCTCCGAAGGGGTAAACAGAGGAGTGTAGAACACTCCCACGTTTCACTAGTTACGTCTATGTCCTATCAAGGAATAGGTGGTGAGCCTACTAACATTGTTTAATAAGGACTTATTATAAACATTCTTAGTTAAATTTTATTACATTATGGTACGTTCTCGGTTTCTAATTATTAGTACACTGTCGAATTCAAAACTTTTGCCCATAAACGAGTTTAAGCAAAGACCTTGAGAAACATTATATGTGGATATTACAGTTTTAAATGCAAGACTAGTTAATTATTTATGGGAAAGTTTTAAAAATTAACTTTTTGTGGATTGATTTGCGAGAAGTACTTCCAGAAATGTAACTGCGCATTAGTTTTGGCTGTGCGGTCTGACGGGAAGAAGTACGAAGCGGTTACAGGCCCTTCTAAATAAGTCCTTGAAGCTACACCTAAGGATTGCTGTTACGTTTGATATAATAATTTTATCGCGGCAAATAAAACTTTTCCAAATATATTATTATTCATTCTGTACAATAAATAATTGTATATCTTTGTAATAATTAATTTACTTTTCTTTTTAATTCAAAAACGACACGCTTCTTATTCTCAATGTAATCATTAAAACGTCTTATTAGTATATAAAACTGTTTATATAATAAAAATTAATTGGCTAAGATAATTTCTCTGGCAAAAAAACACGGTACCAAAGAAAAAGAAAAACAAATAAATGCGCCTAAAGTCCAATGCATAAATTTAAATAATTTTTTAGTTTTTAAAAACAATTATTTAAATCTGGATTGAATTAAAATATGTTAATAACGATATAAAATATTTTTATGTTCATAAATATGACTGTTGAGCAACAACAAGGAAATTATTCTGCATTAAATGATCTACAAGTACCGACAGACGCCCCGACGGAGTGACGGTTATTTAAAAAAAAAGCAATGTGTAATTGCAAAACGTCTTGTACAATTGCAAAACAACTTATTTAGTCTAGAGTTTTTTTTTTTTTTTGTAAAAAATTTAGGTAGGATGAAATAAAGTTTTATACGGTGCCTTGTCTATTCGTTGTGAAGAGTACACTATTGGCCAGCAGAGCTACAAGATAACGATTATTCATTCTGCACGGTGACACATGACGAATCAATCTTCCACGACTCACTCCTCACACACTGTTGCGTTATCTGTGCCTGCCGCGAAAACTCGAACTTGTGAATGGTGTTGCCATAGAAGAAAAATGGTTAAAAAAATATCATTCAATCGACTCCCATGGTTGTAAGTAGAAGGCAAAATTAAATGACGGAAAATTAAAAATATGTAGGTATAGTTGGTAAGATAATTGCTCGATTCTCTACTTTCGAAAAACATATTTTGGGTCATTCACTAGCGACACTCGTGAGTCATAGTTTATGTTCTTATAATGAAATGAAAAGAAAATTAATTTCAACCTTGTAAAAATTTAAGTTAGGCACCAATAATGATGCTTTTTTTAATGTATCCTCAATGCTGGTAGGCACTAAAAATCAAAATATAATTCGAAGTAAATATTTTGTTCAATACAAATAATTTACCTTTTTTTCAAATATTTTAACGATAGGAAAACCTACTGACTAAATTACTACGGCCTGAACTAGCACTATCTGTGACATTAAAGAAAAAAAACCATAATAACAGTCTTGTAACTACTACTGATAAATATTATTGGCACGACATTTAATTTTATTGCTAACACCTTAGAGTCTATTTTTAGTTTGAGATGAGAATGAGCGAGTGAACGTCCATTTTGTCTAATTATAAGGTGTGCGACATAATTACTGTGTGGGGATTAGTTAGTTGTGCGACGCCATTTTTTTCCGTTCCCAATACGACGAAAAAAGAAAAACTATTGCCAGTTGCCACATGAAATGTTTTCGCCGAATATTAAGCATTTTTTTATTAGAATATATAATTACAGTTAATAATATGCTTATTTTAATTTAATTTTTTTTTGTGCGTGAAACACACTGTCGGTAGGATTATTTTCAAGGAACCAAACATAAAAATGGTTAAGAAAAATTTATAAATTATCTATATATCTATATCGGAATAAATATTACTTTGCATTTGCTAAATTAAACTTTAACTACAATTTGAAACAATACGAGGTCTTTTCTTCCAGGAGCATTTTTCACCTAACGAACACCAATCTATAGATTTCGCGTACAATTCACAAAAACCACAGATTGTATAACTTGGTACTTTTGACGGATATTTTCTGTAATAAGTACATGATACTTCATATATTTAAATCAATAAGTATTTAAAAATACCTCTGTAACAGGATCAATGGATTTTTTATACATTTCCAACATTTCCTTCATCCCAGCTTTATATCTAAACTTACCTGTGTCTGAGTGAGGCCCAGACTGGCGGCCAGCTCCGCCCGCTCCGGCAGCGCCAAGTACTGCGTGCGTTGAAACCGCCTGTTCAGCTGCTGGAGCTGCAAGCTGGAGTATATCGTCCTGGGCTTCCTCATCTTCTTGCCTTTGCCGTTCACCCGCAGCCCGGGGTCGTCTGAGAGACCACATTTTTCTGGAAAACAAATTCTTTATTATTAACGTATAAGTTAAATTTATGCTTTCAATTTATTTGCGTGGGCAAGGTAACCTAAAATATACATATACGTAGTCTACAATGACAAGGACACATTTATTTTCAGCGATTTTGTTATTTTAGTACAAACACTCCGATACCACCAAGATAATAAAATTTAAAAATGAATTAATGAAGTACTTAATACCAAAATAAACGCAATATGCAAGTAACATTATTCAAATTCCAACTAAGTAACGCATTTTCGTCCGGCCGCTCGCCAAACACACCCCAAAACATAAATCAACATACCAGCAACGCAATAAATCCGCTGTATAAATATTCAAGTTACACGATACATCGTGAAGGCTCCATCCATTTTGTAAAATATATGAAAGGCACAGGCTACTTGATAATAGTCAGTGGTAACTTGTAATTACTGGAACATATCGCTACATCTGATCGCCCCGAGACCTGACACCCAGCTTTTTGGCGGTAACAGTCTCGTCGATATTGTGTTCGGCTTTTCATTTTTTTTGCGTGGCATTTATTATCTGTTTTTTTTCTGTATAGTCTGTGGCCTTTTGTTTTATGCTCCGTTTTGACCGTGTTTGAAATCTGTGATGTCGGAAATTTCGTTTTTATATGTACATAGGTATGATTATTATTTTTTTATATTTTACAGCTTTATTTTGGTATTTATGTGTTTTTTGAATTTTTATTTGTATTCTAAATGTAGAAAACCGTAACATTCGACCCACATAATTTAAAATTGTAATTAAATTTTAATTCGAGGCTTAAATTCAATGTAGAAAATTATCTTTTGAAGGTTCGTGATATTATGTTCAAAAAAAATTACAATTCCCTTTTGAGTCATGTAAATGTCAATATTTTTGAGCATTTACATAAAAACCGCACAATACTTAAATATAAGAATTACAATTATAATAAAATTAAAAAAAAAATTGTAACAATCTGTATGTCAGAAAATAAAGGCGTATATCGTATTAATCATCAATAGCACATCACGCCTGGATATCGCAAGGGAGTAGGCAGGGGGGTGTAATACTCTTCCATGTTTCACCAGTTGCGTTTCCGTCTCATTATGTAATAGGGGGTGAGCCTATTTCCTAGTAATTATACCGAGAATTTCAAGTCATACTTTATTACCCTCAAGTTGTACTTTAAACAAAAAATTGCTTAATTATGTCGACATTCAGCATTCATTATAAGTCAGTTAAAGAACTACAGAAACATATTTTTTATAGAAAAACATTTACATTAACACCAACCATTCAAATAAAGGCCATTAAGAAAATCTCTAACTCCATTACCGTGAAAAAAACAAACCATTAGAATCCACAGATAACAAAGCGCTTTTTAAAAAAGAAACTAGTGTAACTGTCGTAAGCCTTTACGTTACTTAGAAATTATTTGCAATTGAATTAATTATGCCCTCTATTGCATTGTAATATAGTTCTAAATGAATGTATAAATTAATTTAAAACATGCATCAGTATCGTTTACGTTATGAAATTGAAATAGCTATAATGTAATTTGCGACATGGTAATAAGGTGCATGATATGTGCGCTTCCTTTATGATACATGTCGACTTTCAATTTGCATATAGTTCGCATTAATTTGATCTTTAACTAAAGGTAATAAGGTCGATGACAAGTGCAATGTTTGTTGTCTGATTTTGTACTTCTTAAAATTTGCATACACATGTCAATTTGCTCTTTATGACATTGTAATAAAGTTCTATTTAAGTAATTACTGTGCTGTTAGCATTTTTGCATATCTCAAGGAAGCGTAACCCGCCGGCAAGGTTCGGTTTGAATTTTTAAAGCGTTCTGCTTGCGCGTTCCTTTTTTGAATGTTTTAAGTTATTTCTGTCCCAATTTTTTTAAAATCGCATAGGTACCTACTTTCGGCGCCGATATTACGACAATTATTTAACAAACAAAAAAATAGTTGACATAGTATACCTTACTTAATATCAAGTGAAACTGATATACTCATATGTTAACTGATTCTCATTAAAATAATAATATAATTATGATGTAAAACAAATAATGAAAGCCTACATAACATTTGCTTTAGTATTCAATAATTTATACATCGATGAATGTAAATTATTATAACACAATGCACCGTACATAGTATTTACATATTATTCAAATTCGATCAGACAGATATATAATATATTATACCCACATCACTTTTCCATTTACCTTACAAGTGGCATTTGTCATAGCTCTATGGCGACCATAGACTAACCGCTGTAGATTAATTGCAACAAAGACAAAAACGCATTCCGAGATACCAACTGCTTTGACCAACTTTCCGAGAATCTTCCCATGCCCTCCCATACATGCGTATAACGTATTCACGCCGGCGTTACAGACGGACAAAACAATGCCGGCCCGAGGTACGGACACACCCCTGCACTCAGTGATGGGAACGCAGTGCCGATGTGCTAGTGATGTGTCATTGGGCAAGTTTTTAATTTAGTATGATTTGTGATGTGGCAAAGGTTAAGTGTGAATACAGCCTGAAAACATTTAAGTAGCCAACGGTTTGTATTTAGACTGTATAAAGAACTGGAATTGTATCAGAATTTAGTATATTCGAATAGCTGTTTCTAAGGGCTAAATGATATAATGTAACAATTCTATGTAAAGTTTCCTTCGAATCAGAGATAAACGTTATTAATTAAAAACTCTTAAAATTTTATGACAATGTAAACTTTTTGTAGCTTTTTACACTGTTTTGGAAATTTTCAGTTACAAGTGTTTTTTTGTAATGATGTATTTAATCAAACTTCACCATTGGAAAACAGTTTTGTAAAATGGAATATAAACAAGAGCTACTTGAAAATATATTTGATAACTATTATTTACAAATACATAATATTAAAATACATGTGGGGCATCAGTCACTGTAGTGTCTACTGTAAGGTCCCGACATCTATTCGCGGCCAAACATATTTGATCTTTTCACGTTCACTATAAGGCTCTATGTAGTACATAGTATGTACACGACCTAAAAATATAAAGTCTTTGATAAAGTTATTATTATTATATCGTCGGGTCACTTATGAGGTACGCAGAGAAGCGAGTGTGAAATATCTCTATCAAAACTCAAGTACTTCTTCTTTCAATATTATTGTTGTCTACCATATTATCACGAGTATGAACAAGTTAAGATTAAAACTATGAAGATATCCACATCAGTGACATACAAAATAATGACTATTTCGCTTTAATACCATTATTACCTTATCTCTAGACCGCAGTGATTGTTACCCATCTGGCAAGGGACACTTGTATAGTTAAATTAACAGGAGATGTAGAGTCATGCAGACGGCACAATTCAACTCAAAATTTTGCCACTTATTACGTAATAAAAATCAATTTCCTTATACACGTAGGTAGAATATAAAGTCAGCATGTAACTGGCAGAATAATTAAGTATGAACCCACAAAAAACTAAAGTATATTTTAGCCGAAGACGTATTAAATATAGCAGTAACCATTGCCGCTTTGCTAAGACGCTGCGTTTTATATTTCAATACAAAATTGTCAAACTATGATATCCATCTATACAAAATCATAATAAGAAAATTCAAATTATATTGGAAAAACACAAATTTTAAAAATGCGAAAATACGACCAGAACGTTTAATTATATTTATTTATTCTTTTATTTAGTAGCTTATTTTGAGAACAGATATCATTACAATAAAATGACTCTGTACAGTCAATATGCGGTATTTAACAATATAATAATATTATCTGTTTACTTATCAGTAAAAATTACTATCCACTTATATATGGATACATATATTAACATAAATAATGCAAACCATTTGTGAACCTTCCGGTTATAACAATA
The DNA here is from genome assembly GCA_018245735.1 of Microceris miodesmiata. Taxonomy (NCBI): domain Eukaryota; kingdom Metazoa; phylum Arthropoda; class Insecta; order Lepidoptera; family Hesperiidae; genus Microceris; species Microceris miodesmiata. The sequence goes on from DWEC01000696.1 coordinate 7,780, forward strand.
ACCAAGAGGCTCTTAAATCTTATATATTATAGCCAATATGACTAGTTTTCCCAGGATAGTTCCCAGATGTGATTTCTGAGGACTAAACTGGATCGCCTCTCGTTAATACCTGTCTGCCTACCACACTCGCAGACCAGAGCACGATGATGTAGAGATGTAGACGCTAACTTTTAAATGCTTTTCACAGATTATATATTTTTATGCCAGTACTCTTGACAACTAGGGTGCGTGTATGAAATATTTGGTAGTTAGTGCTACCTGCCTACCCCGTTGGGGACCTAGCGTGATATAAATATCTCTATGCTTACCGAGAAAACATGCTTCTTTCACATTCCTCACTCTTTTCACACACGCACTCTGATTTCAGTCATATACAAAATCCTTTATCAAGTCTTTTCGAAAAAAAAACAATTACCTCACCTGTTTTGTTCTTAAAGGACAGAGAAGAATGATTGGACAACTAATTAACACGATTTTTATGTTGACGGTGATAGAACGATACAGGAGAAATTTAAAACGCATTTCGAGGCAGATCTGCTAACGTACGCCACGCAGAGGTACAGACGCATCGCAGACGAACGGTCGCGTCAGCCGGCGCCGCCCACCGCCCGCCTACCGAAAAACCGAAACCGGAGATAAAACGAACCAACTAAAAACAATAAAAAGCCCCCCTTTCGAAAACATTTAGCCCCGCACAAAAACACTTTACCGCGCCGCGGGCGCAGCCGCGCGACTGCGATGCGATTGTCTTGCGACTTTTTTAAACAGATGCCATTAAGAACTTTGAGAGATACGATTGAAATTTCGTTTTATTGATTGTGGAACTAGTGTATGGTACTTTTTACTTATTGTAGTCAAAAAACGAGACGAAATATACATATTTACATCTAGTATGCAAGTGGTCTAATTGATAGTTCATATCTAGTATCTATATTTAGTTTATAACTACTTACGTAAGTGTATTAAACAAATATATTTGAGCTTTCGTTAGTCTATTAATTAAGCAGATGCAGGGCCAGATGAACTGGACATCGGTTGCTGGAGAGATATTAACTCATGTCGGCTTATCTATTGCGTGCATTGGAATATAATGTTTTTATTAAAAATCTATGGAATAGTATTTTTGAGATGTTTTAGAATATAACATACAGCAGATATGCTTTATAAAAGTAATGTTTGCTTTTGAAGGAATTAATTTATTTAAAGTGAACTGATATGTGAACAACAAATTAAAATATCAGCCATTACAATGAATACACGTTACTTTTAAATTTAAAGTTTATTGTAAATAAAACGATAGTACAAAAAGAAATGTTTAATCGCTCGTCTACCAAAGGCCTATAAAGTCTTTTAAGAAATAAAAAAAAAAAAACAAAACATGTAAAAGAGTTCAAGGAATAAACGGAACATCTTAAAGATAGTCGTATGGGAATCAAATTATAATTTTTAATTACATTGAACATTCTTCATTAATTCCATAATAAGATGTACAAAGTGGTATTTTTTAATTTGCAAAAATGTGTTGTGAAGGAAATTAGGGCAATTATGAATGTAAATGTAAGTCAATAAGTCAAGTATTAATCTTTGTTTGACTGCAAGTGTTCGAGTACAATATTGGTAAGTAAGATGTGACCTACGACACACGCTTGCCTAGACAATGTATTTGTCGGTTACTATTGTTTTGTAAAACAAAATAATTCTCGTTGGCTTTGAATGCGAGTTCTTTTTGTGCTATTATTTAAGATACCCTATCTCATGATTCCCTATATTATGTCATGTCATTTTAATTATTATTATCATTATATCATCATACCAGGTTTGTTTCGGGATATATACAGAACACCGAGCACAAAGTGTCTCTCGCAAACCTGCCCGCCCTTACGAACCTGTCTTGCTTCATAAATGCTTCATATAAAATGTAATCGAAAAGAACTATAGGAATTTTCATAACTTCATCATAATTTAGCGACAATCAGCCTCAATCTGACTCTACATCTTTCGCCACTTCAAAGAAGACCTCAAACATGAACTCTACATTTTATCATATAATCGGACCATCGAGGGAGATAGTAGGAGAGGTGTGGTCAGCCCGAGGAGCCATCTTTAATCTGGGCCGTATCATCTTTTTCGTTAAGGTGACTGTTGTCCACACAAGTGATTAGTGAATGTTGCAACAAGAATCGATCTTTCTAGACTTTATACATGTACTTTTTCTTGTACGATTTGATTGATGTCCGAATTATGTTCATAATTAGTAAACAAGATCGCTGTTGTATTGTGAATATGATGATCATTTTTGTGTTTATTTTTATGGTGTCTATATCAATATAAACAAAAATATGATTCCATGAACCTCAGCTTTACCAAAATAGATAAAAGATTATCATATGTTAGGTATTTGAAGACGATACACACTTTTTAAATTGCGGAAATTATATTTTTTTTATAATAAGTACCTTGTGAAGTAATGTCAACATTACATTTCAAAATCTAGAAATTCTATTAAGTAAGAATATAAAACCATATCACTTTTCAACGCGACAGTCCGTCGCGCGCCCAGAGCGAGAGGTTTTCGTTAAAAACGTTAAAAAATGATAAGGCCAAGGTATAATTAAAATTTCCTATACACGTTATGACGTAAACGTGTTATTAGAATAGCGCTAACGGCGCTCGGAACAGTTGTTTGACGCGCAGTGTACCGGGTTCGATGTTTTAATGACATGGTGTAACATTTTTTTGATAAGAGAATGGTTGGTCTGTATGGGGCAAAATAACATAGAGTTCCATAAAGCTACAGTTCTAGTTCCGGCCTGAGCCTGCTGTAAGAGAGTCAGTATGACTGACAGACAGGAGAGCCAATATAACTGACACTTTCGTGAATTTTTTTTTTTTAAATAAAGGAAAAGCTGTTTTTGAACATCTATCAATTATCACCTGAGAAGTATTGTGCTAGGATTTAATGACAAATCAATGACTGGGATACCTTACTTTAATTCTAATATCAAGACCACTATATCTGTTCAAATAGAGTAAGGGTAAATTTGTCAAAATTATCCACATGTTTATTTCACTAAAATAAATGAAACTGTGTATATAAAATATATTTGTAATGCAAAATAATCAAATGCAATTTTTTTAATAGATTGTATTTAGTTTTAATTGTAGAGCTTACAAGTTACTGTTAAGTGTATTAAGAGTTTAATTTCAATGAAAATACTATTGTAAGTAGTTAAATATACGTAGTAAGTTGTTGTACACAAAACGATTGACCTCACAACAGAAGTAACATTCAAATTAATAGCGGCCTACAAAAAGCTATAAATGAAAAAATACTTTTTCATACATGTTAAATAAACCTCGCTATACATAATTTTAATAGATACAGATCATAACTATTACGCAATTAACATTATATTTATTTACATAACTAAATTGCTTAAATATCTTCCGACTACAAAGATTTATTGCACCGTTTAAAGCGAGAAATACGATCTAATATAGTCCTTATCACTTGGTAATAACATCTAACATTCAATTTAACGATCAATTTCAAGTTGACCTCTTAATTTCGATGGAATGATAAGTATTTTGTGTACATATGGAGGTCTGTGTTAACTGGATAGTTCATTAGAGGTTAGAATTGGACACAGTTTGCTAGATTTGTTTTAATTTGATGATTATAGTCTGTAAACGAACATGTATCATAGACAAATATGATAATTTTTAATCTGTCACGTACGCTCCAATTTATGGATCATATGTTCTGGACTGTACAAAAGATATTAGAAATATATCTGTTTTTTTGTCCTTGTAATGTCTAAACTGATGAAGTGTAAAAGTCACTGAAAACTCTGTAATACAAATTTGGTACTATAGTGACAATTTGTACTTTAAGATGCAATACAGGCTACCGAGAAGCCTCAAATGCCTAAATAAGTGGGAAAAGGTTCGACATCGCATGGACATTTTTAGGTTAATTTTGGCGGGTTTACTGATTTGGTCATTATTAATATGGGTCGTTATTATTGACGGATAACACTAACAAATAAAAATTAAAATATAGAGAACAAGTTCCCTTCTGTTTTTTCCTAATTGCAATACGATAGATTTATTTATTATTTGGGTTTATTGTCTTTATAATTCTTTGGTATAGAAAATGTCATTCAATTCCTAATTACTGGAGACGCTATAATTACCATAAAAATAATATTTTATTACCTTCATATTAAGAATTTAAAGTTTCTGAATTAATAACAATTCTTATTGCATATCATTAATTCATATCACGGAAGTATCTTCTATTTAAAAAATAAAACTTAAAATATAATAAACTGTAGAGTAACCTTTGTATAATACCGATCAGCCTTGGGTTAGCGGGAAAGCGAGTAGAAATCAAGAAATATTTGGGAAACGATGATGCGTTGGAAACTCGACCTTGGCGGCTCAACCGGTATTAAGGAAAACGTGTGTCGGAAAGGAATAATTTACAGTCGAATTTCCTTCGCACGTAACTTTTTGGCGGGCAAAAACTGACTAGTACATTTTTTATCTGCCGTTTGCGTGTCTTGGAACTGTGTTTTAAGTTTTTTTTAATCTGTGTCGATGTTGGTGGCCACATTATTCCTAGATCGAGTAAATTGTTTCTTTAGATTAGATTTTGTTATGAAATGCATGCTTGTTACTACATTAATTTTTATAAATTGTGTTTGGTATGTGAATGTAATTGTTACATTTATTTGAAAATTCTAACATTTATATCAATATTATGGAATATTACTCTTAATGACTGGCTAAATACAGACTTTGGTAAAAAGCCAGGAGATATTAGATTAATCTAGAAGAATTAGACGAAATGCAATTGACTCAATGTTGTGAACATTTGCAGGAAACAGCCGCTATTTTCATTTGATGTTCATCTATAGTCTATATTCGATAGTTGATATTTCTATAAATGACTTAAAAAACAGTCGCGTTCACATTTGTAATATTCCATAAAATTCTAATAAAACCTAGCAATAAGTGATGATAAAATATTTAGATTCTGACGTCTAAATTGAAGTGTGAAATATTGTGAATGTGAAATATTAAATAACAGAGGAAGCTCCACTCTGTCGAAGTATGACAGTGTTTGGACGTGTCTTGATAACAGACACCTTAGAGTTTACGATTTGTCTAACGTTAAAAAAAATCACCCGGGGTAAACATTTGTGTACTATCATTTTCATTCCACTGTTGGACATGACATGCATTGGTGTATTAGATGGTACATATTTTCGTTCTACTGTCGGACACCGGTCCATAGCCGACCATAGTGGCCAAGTGCGGATTGGCAGGCAACGATTTGTTGCTAAGCATTAAAACTAAATTCCCACGCAGTACAAATATTCGTATACCTAATAAAAATAAATTTCATATATCTGGATGTGAAAAATATATTTATATGTATAAACTTATATAGTTTAGAAACCATCCGGTAAGCGCTGGTTTGGCGTAGGTACTGTGGGTTGTGATAGACATGTATGAAGACGTCTCAATATATTTATTATTGTTTTTGTTACTAATTATTATTACTCTTGTCAAAAAATACTCGACTTAAATTTGTGTAAAACGATTACCTGCACAAAATAGTCTCATAAATAAACGTTTATATTCGGTTTAATATAAGAATACTTTTTATTTATTTAAAACAAATCTATAAAGTTATATAATTACAAGGTCTAACTTCATTGCCATAAAATAATAATAAGATGCCATTCACTGGCAACACCGATCGTAGCAACATCGTGTCGTGCGTATTAAGGCGTCGTTCAGATAAAACGTTCAACGAAAAAGTTCTACTATAATTAGTTACATAACAATAACTACGGGCTATCAGTTAAGGGTAGTTTACATCTTCGTAATGACACGGCACGTCCACTTACGGTACCAGTGTAATACTTTCCTTGATTTTCCTGAGACACTTTGTAGAAAACATATAGGAAAATTGTAGTTAAATGTTTCAGCATTGGAAGTCGCTGTGGGGTTGAACATGTGAAATTTTAAGGGCAAGTCTATGTTTGTATAATATTTAGATAGTGAATTACTTTGGGTATTAACTTTGGGGCAATTTTTAGTGCACTTCTGCTTTATGTCATTCCTTGGTGACCATTTACCACTTTTTATTAAAGCAGGTGTTTATTTTATATAGTGCTCCCATAATTATTTCTTTTCTTAATAGAAGCGAACTCACGTATTTACGAAGACGAAAAGTCACTTACCATCTTTAGGTGGGCTGGCACACTGCGGGGCATAGGAACCTAAATGATAACCATAGGTATTTTGGTGCATAGGAGGAAAAGGATATCCCAAAGACCTGGGACTCGGAAACCCGGACGCTTCGTGAGGATTTTGCTGCCCTCCTGGGCTACCAAAGTGATGAGGGTGCTGGTAGCCTCCTTTGAAAGGACCATAACCGTGCTGCTGGAGCTCGATGAAAGCGGACTTTGATGAAACATTTGTTGGCGTTGAATTCGCTGAGTTTGATATATCGTGGGGGGTTTGGGAGCCCCCCAGATGGTGGTGATGATCCAATGCCTCTGTGGTCATGGCGGGCTGGGGGGTCGACGGGCCCCCCCCGTCCGAGGACTGGGGAGGCCCGAAGGGATCTGAAAAACTCAGGGTGTTGGGTTTGCTGTTTGGGGATTGAATTCGGGTAATTTTGAGGGATTTGAGGAGCTGGTACGATATTTTGCCGCTGGACTAGCCTGGAACAAAAGGAAAACTGACATTAGGTACAAAGTTCGTAAGCGTATCCAAACATGGTATGCAGATAAGAAGATGAGTAATACTTATATTTTACACAGATTCCACGTAAATCGGGAGTCAGACAATAGCAAATAAATTACGACAAGAACCGATTACAGTTTGCTAACAACAAAGGCGAATTAAGGTATTTTTCACAAAAATAAAATTGTTCCTTTTACGAAAATTCAGTAAACAAAGGTGACGACAATTGTATCTAGTCCAGGTAATACAACTTGTGGATCGGTTATATTATTTTAGCGCCAAAATCACTTCATGTAATCTGGAAAAATAATAAACCAAAAACAAGAAAATAGCTCTCACTTAGGTCCCCATAAGATATCTCAGCACGCATTCCATATCCATTTCTAGAAGACCTGATGACCTGAAATCCACTGTATTGTTTATGGAAATTCTTCCATAGTCACTGTGGTCCTAATCAGTTTAACCTTTCTGATGGCATTACGTACTTTTTAAAATAACGTATGAAAACTTAGACAGGACGTACGGACGGCGAGTCCGGTCACTTTGAAAGCGAAAAATATTTACCAATAAAAGTTCCACGGCTCTTCGTAAGAGATTCATAACATTGAAACTAACATTTTAAAATTCTACTGCAAGCTACGGACTGGGCAATAGGGAAATCGAAGGTTTCCTATACCGGTGTGTATTACGACGATAATGAATGCAAATAAAACAGGTCAAATCTTTAGGGATACTTATCACTGGCTGCTCTCTACTTTTTCCGTAAGGGTAACGATATAATAGTAATATTTCAAAGCACAACTATAACACAGCCAAGCGGGCCCATCGGCCCAATTGACCGTGTCGGCGGCAAATTGTTTTCGAGAAACCCTCGACTCTTGACCCCGTGGGAGTGCTTCTAAATTCGGTTCCGCTTAATTGATTCCCAACTTGTACATGCGGTCCGATTTGTGGATCGAAACATGGATGGAGTCGGATAAAATATTGCTTGAAAGCAGGAATCATCCTTTAATGCAACATTCTTTTACTTTATCGGTGACGCTATACTGTATAATATTAGGTATTTCTAAACTGAAATTCTCAGCAGCACGAAGTCTGGATTTATGCCCGGTGTACAGCAATAGGCTCACCCCC
>DWEC01000697.1:0-15675 GCA_018245735.1 Microceris miodesmiata
GTGCGAGACAATATCCGTCGGCTAGAACAATTGCATTATGCTGTCATCGTGCTCCCTGACCGTGCAGCACTCCAACAACTAAAATAAATTAATATCATATTCGTTTCATTTTTACATATAAGAAGAAGAAGATATAGGTATCTATGTTATAACTATGAGCGCATACTTTTTTTATAAACAATTAATGTTTCAATTAAAATATTATGTCCATTTTCATTTGTTCCCTTGGCTTCATGTGTATTTTTTATATCAAGGAAGCTTAAACATTCAGTAGTCAGCAATCAGACTACAGTGGGGGATCATGTGTTCTGATGAACGAAGTCTTTGTTGTAGACTCGATCAAGCATTACGAGCTAATTACCTTCCGAGAACTGCGCCCCATTTATTGCAAGAGAAACGAGTGTACCTACCATCGGGATATTGTAAAAAAAAACACATACGTAGAATTGCCTCATTTCATTCAAATATGAATCTTTAGATCACTTTCATATACACATGTATTTATATTTGTTAGTTTATATTGCCTAAATGATATCCCTGCCTTACCCAGAAAATAAATGATATCCTGATGCTTTTCAGGTAAGTCTACTTGTACTGAGGCACTTTTGTTTCCATTACTCAGGTGAGGGCCGGATTGAGCGTAAATTTGGTTACATCAAGTACATTTCTATGCCGTTGCTCCTTCAGCTTCATGACTGGAAAATCTACGTCGGTTATATTTGTTTGGTATTTTTGGTTTGCTTACTTTTTTAATATAATTTGTTTTTATCTTAGTATAAATCTAGGCTTGCTGTCTTAATTTAAAGATGTTTCAAAATTAATTTTCAAATAATGTCAACCAAATCCGCCACATAGAGTTTTACCATAATTACGATTTCAATAAATTTATGTATCTGAATTATTTTACATCCAGACAAAAAATGGTTAGTAGTGCTCATTATACATATAGGTACATGTCGTTAGATTATTTTGAACCCACAACCTTCAACTTCTAAACGAGTCTTACATCACTGGACTAACATGCTAGTCTAATGGGATATAACATTTGTTACATCAGTGTAGTAATTAAGTTGGCGTCTCTAAAGAATTTCTCTGAGGCTGAAATGCATCTAACGTCACATATGACCACATTACAAGATGACTTGCAGCGTTCAAAGCTGATGCTATGATGGATCGTCCAGCACAAAACGAGCAATTTGCTAAGCGACCGCCTTCCATACCGGCTCGTTTCCGGACGAAGACATCTTATTTCCGCGCCATTACAGGCCAGTCCATCATTCATCATTTCCACTGGAGCGCCAAGTCGTTACTCCACCATCTTGTGGTCTATTTTTGTCCAGGATCGAGGAAGGGACACAAAACATATCCCATTTATAGTCATGTAAACAGGTATTTTTCTGGTGATTACAGAAATCATGTTTTAGCTTTGCTAAGGCGATAACTTGTATTTAAAATCGTTGCCTTTTGCGATATATTCATTGGTTAAAATACATTGACTACTGAATTATATCGCCAATAATAATAATAGTTTTTATTATGTCATCACACCACGTGCCTGCTAGGGTAAGTTGAGGATTAATATCTCTCCTTTTCTTCTATTGTTTCACGAGCTGATATTAATATAAAAAAAACGTATTTTTCTCTGCTTCTGAGAGACTTTCCACAAAGATATTGCTTTAAATGATAATATCGTGGGAATCTCTAGTTTAAATTACACAAGAATAAAGTACTACGATGGACGGTGGCAGCAGCTGCAATTAAAAAGATTTGTCTTCTTATACCGACATGTTCTTGATCTCGTTTACGAAACACTTGCAAATTTACAAAGGGAGGGAGCAATTATTTTGGTCTAAACGCGTTTTGGCACGATTCGCGGCTGCACATTGCTGGAACGACGACCGGTTTCAGCAGTATTCCTGAATATTTTTGTAACAACAGTGAACGTCTTTTCTTCTTAATACCAGCAATTTAAACTCGCTTTTAAGTTAAAATTGTTAAAGGCTCTGGAGATTCAAGCTCTCTTAACAAAGGGACAACATTTCAATGCGCAGATGTCATCAAAAATAATATTACGACAGTTTAAAACCAGTCGCAACTGATATTTTTAATTTAGTTATATATGTATTTGCGAAATAAACCCACTTATATATGAAATACTTGAGCCTTTGCAAGTGTATTACATACTTTATTTCTATAAAGTATATTTTGAATTACATCGCTGTAAAAGGCAGATGCGATCATTAATTCCGAGCACACACTACTGAGTTCACGTGAAATGATCTCTTTGCGAGCGACTCAAAGGGAATGAATTCGAGTCTTTTCACGAGCCTCCCTTTAGCCGAGCTGCATACTAGGCTCTCGAGGTAGAGAACACGAAAAATGAACGTTGAAAGGCTAATACTCGCTAGATGAATGAAGTCGCAGTACACCATGGCGACTGTGGGACCGCATGAATGTTACTGACCTTTTCAGTTTTGTTATCGCGATAATAATGAGCCTTTTGTTTTATTTCTATTTATTCTGTAACAATAGACGTAAATGCGGTTGATGAGGTTTTCAATTACGTTCGTCAACATAATTAACGATGACAGAGTTTGTCCCAGAATTGCGCCGCCTTTGATGTTCAATTAGTGAATAATCCGTATTAAGAAGAAACTTTGTCGTTTTCACGTCGAAATCACTGAGTGGGTTTTGTCGAAATTTGGCATGAAGATTGCTTGTACCGGAAATGTTTATGCAATTAATAAAATATATTGTATATCAACGTCGAAAAACTATAAAGATATAATTGATATTGTAGAATGGGTTGTGTCAGTAGTGCTAACCTAAAATAATAATCATTGGATCGATGAATTCAACTGATGTCATGACGGCTGTTGATTACTGCGTAGTCAGAGATCATTGACTATCAAAAATGTAAAAAGTGAGCATTAAAGAAGAGAAAATTGTTGTAAACAACAATTAATAAGTTTGTTGTGAACACGTGCGGTCTATTTTATATAAATTGTTATCTGGTCTATGACACAAATGTTGTTGAAGCCACGTGTTGGGGACTGAAGTGTCATATTTACCATAAGCCTCGTAATGTAACTGTTCTTATCAATGTAACGATGTACATAAATTTACTAGGGGCTTATTGATAAACTACTCGTCGTGTGGGTAGTAATGTTCATTGTGGTTTATTTTAGTAAACATTTTACTACGAAATAGTACAAATATGTTTCTAGCAAGTGATGGATGTAGTTAAACATATGAGGCGTCCGTAAACAGGATTTGACTAGGAAAAAGTCTATCTACTACATTAGAACGTACACTACTACAGACGTAGATGGCAACGTTTCAGGTTATTTTTTTTCAAGACAAAATATTCTTTTCAAGTAAAAAAAAACTTTAGGTATATGTGTGTAATGTAATAATGTTTTTAATAAAGGTTTAATAAATTGCTCAAGAATTACGAAGTCATTTGATTACATAAGGCAATTGTACATATTTTTCTTGCGACCATCGTGGTGAAGAAAATTGACTATTAAATTACATTTAATCAAAATATAAGAGTGATTATTCCTATGGAGCCTACCCGGCATATAACAATATTATCAGCAATATTTGATTAATTAGCGATAATATTGAATGTTTGCAATTGATATTGTGGATACTGTCGGACATGACGGTCGCTAACAAGATGGTTGTCGTTAGCAGGTCGAAAAAAAACAATAAAACATTTAATTAAAGTGTTGATGGCTGATTGCATCAGTGGCTGTCTTCAGTGGTGTGGAACGATTTCAGCTCTTTGTTTTTTTATATTTTAATTAAGGTTTATAATTTGAAAATAATGCCTTTTATTATGTCGCCATTGTTTTTCAATTTCTGGGGTGTTTTGACCTCTTGAAGTTTAATGGACTCTTTGTTGTTTTATGAATTTTCTTTCAACGCTGAATAAGTGAAAAAATATCTTTTATTTTATTTATAATTGATCGTTAATGACATAAATCCTTATATGTAATGTTATATGTTTAGTATAACAATGGCGATTGACAGTGGAATACTTTGAAAACGACTAATTAAAAGACGTTTGGACTGCGATTACATTTCGACTAAGCACGTGTTTTCTACGCGATTGAGGGCCGCTTGGAACTTTGGCCAGCTATTTCGGCATGGTTTAATTGAGTTTCGAGTTGACTTTTAAATCTTTCATAATATATAAATTGGTATGAAAGTATATGTTGCCAACGATAAGTTATAACGATTGTGGCTTGAAGATAACAAGACGCGAAAACGTATTTAATATACCTACTCATCACTAGCTCATAAACTGGTCAAAATTATACACCACACTAGTGTTGAGCATCCTGGAACCAACACGCCAACCATTCCGAAACTTTACGGAACTACCAATGTTAATTTAATTTCAAAGAAAATCATATTCCAGAACAAATAAAAGCTGAATATGCAGTGAGCGTTAATCATATACATATAATACACATTATTATTCACGGCTGACATATAAAAGGTTGTCATAAAGTGTGAACGGCCGATGAAAGTAGGTAATTCAATAAAGAGCACTCGGGGCCCGGGTTAATTGAATTTGCAGCTCGAACAGAAACCGTCATCTTTACGGAAATTTTAAATGTCGAACCGCTTACGTCACTGGGAAATGGAGCGCTACGCTGATATTTACCTGCAACAAAAATTAATTACTTTATTAAAATGTGTTCGATATTCAAAGTGATAGTTTAAATACTATGATTATTATTAAGGTATTATTATAGCTGTGTATTTTGTGTAATAAGTAAGTGCGTAGGAGATTGAAACATAAAAGTTCTCAGGGGTAAGAGAAAATCTATTATTTTTGTGTAAATTGATTCTAGTGACTTTCTAGCAACTGGCAACATCAATGGATGTTTGAATATCAGTTACGTTATCAAACTTTGGTTTCATTATGGGATCCGTCCTAATGGTAAAATATTGGTTGTCGTAGTCTAGCAATAAAAAAATGCATAAACTTAGGTAACTTCAATTTTAGCTATTTGGTGTAGAAATACCCTTGCAAAATTAATTCCTTTCACCATGGTTTGTGATAATAGAAATGAATGACGATGCATACAGACGTCGATAGATGGCGTTGATTGTCTAACGTGAACAATATTATTTTATAACTATAAATATAACTGAAAAATCTCTTTATTAAAAAATTATTTAAATATCACGCGAAAGTATTCATAAGGTAAATTAATAAATATTTGACAAACTTTAGATAATAGATATTGCTATGAATAAGTTTAATTTTTAAATTTATGTCATTTTTCCATCATTTTCACTAACAAATATAGCCTTCCATTGTTGGCTATAAATCTTCTCTCATAACGTCTAACATATAGGTGAGGTCACTGACGTAAGATATTCGTCGTCAAAGCATGGTTTAGCACACACACTACCGAGAATATTAATATATTGAATATTAAAATGTGATTATATTCAAGAATTCTCAAACGCGCAGGTTTTCTCAAGATGTTTTCCTTCACCTTTGTAGTCAATAACATTAAAAACGCACCGCGTAACGAAATTTTAGGAGTGTGCCAAGGAGTTTAACCGCAAATCTATGAAGTGAGAAACCAAAAAATAAACCACGAGGATATTCTTACTGACATCGGTATACTTAAATTAATTACATAAAGTATAGTCCTTTGAAGCCGTAACTGTGTCGTAGTAAATTATCAACGTCTTCCACACTATGCAATACGAAGTGTTCATTGAAATGATTTGTTGGACTCATTATAGAGTTCCATAGGTATCCTGATGCCAACTAAGGAGAGTAGGACGTCTGGAAAGATTAAGTGATGACAGCAAATTTGTATTTTGTTGTTCAATTTATTGCTTTGACTATGCTATCTCTACATTTTGATTAATGAATGTGCTGTGTTGTACTAGCGGCTAAGTCAGATTAAATTGCCTTATTTTAAACTTCTTGCCGTTTCTTAAGAATAATAAAATCTATATACCTATAATATATATCTGTGTATGTGTGTAGAAGAAGTATGTCATATTTATAAGGATATAGATATAGGTCTTTTTGTTGACTCCGTGACGAACAGTGTGTGATTCTCTAGGAATCTATAGCTTTAAGAGTCTTGCGAATACTTTTATGGAATATACCTACGTAATAAAGAACTATAATCACAAATGTGTATTTAAATTTTAACAAACCCTGTTTTGTTATATAATTAATGTCAGAATCCTACCAATTTTTAATGTAATACGGTGTGTATTAGGTAGGGTATTATAGGTATTATTATTATAGGTATGCGAACAACACAACTTTCATTTAATCGTAATTGTTAGTTTGATCGTGACTTGTCGCCAGAGTAACTGTTAATCACAACTGATTATTATGATGCCAACATATTTAATTATACACATACACCATCTAAGTCACGTTGAGGGATCACAAACTTGTTGGGAGTTTTTCATGAAATTATTGTTACATTTTGTTCATAAATTTTAATTCATTTAATCATTTTATTCAGTGGCGTACAGACATTTTTAAATAGAATTTTAATGATAAAGATTCCTACGTGTAGATATCTTTGCTGAGACCGTATTTTTACAGAAATCGTTCGAAATATTATAACATTAGTAATTTAAAAATTGTTCAAATGTCGCTACGAAAATATCAGAAGGAAATTCAGGTTATACATGTAAATTTCTGTGCACGTTGTAGCACCAAATTACTTAAAGACGAACCATAGTTCTGCGCAAGCAGTTGATAAATCATACCAGACTTAGGGAAACCTTTCCTTTTGTTTGGATATTCCCGCTTCCGCAGTGTCAATCGGCGAGATGGCACCCGGCCAGGGGAAATGTATTGCCGCGTCCGTACACACTCCGACAAAGTCAATATTTGTCAAACAACGAGACGAGACACGGAATAGCACTACGCCATAATGATTCTACTGAGCAAAGTGTCTCCGGTGTTCCTAGAGCGAAAAATGTGACTGATTCAAGCCTCTTGCTGGCACAAAATGGCCACTTTGAGTTAAGAATTTATTACTCTTTCAGTCAGTTCTTTCTTATAAGAATAATTATATAAAAGGTCAGTTTTTATATAGCAAAAACAGTAAAGTGCATTTTTGATTGGGTTTCATTTGTCGAGTATTTAATTGACTAATTTCACTTATAAAGCTAATTTAAATTGATATTTTAGAACGTAACATCACGTATAAATTGTGTCACAAGTATTTCCATATACAATGGTGAATTATTCTTTGAAGTGGAAAGGCACAAACAATATTTCGATTGAGACACGCTGCCTGGGCGGAAAGACGGGTATAACAGGAAATATCGCTTGCAAACACAAAGACTGTTTGATGCTTGTTATATACAGACATATACATAAAAGTAAAAGATATGTACGTACCTACATATCGTCGTATATATCGAAATATAAAATCAGGGTTGCCATACTTCAAATCAATACCCACAAAGTATAGTCTGTTTTCTTATCGTTTTATAGTCTGAATTCGCTGTAACCAACTGTCATTACTTTTCCAAAATATTTGTATAACTCATAATTACCTTACGTACGGTACTTAATGATCCAGATAAAACTGTGTACCAGTCTGCCTGTTCTTTTTTTGTGAGGAAAGTGCTATTTGATTTTATCAAAATAAAGACAATATATTTTCAAAGTCATTATATTGCTATCTTGAATAACATAAGTACTATATTTTACTCCAATCGGACATTATGTTGATTCGCAGGCTTCCATTTTATTACGATAATAAATAAATTTGAACGACATAAACAAATGCAATATAAATAGATGCCGATACAATTAGATGCGAATCCTGAAATCCAATAGAAAACCCGGTCTATACTAGTTTTAAATCTCAAAACTTCACCAAATATTAGCCAAGAGGCAGTAAGAAACCTCGTAAGAGTTGGGAAAAGTCTGGGAAAACAAAAACGGGAATAATTGGCTGGAACGAAAACATCGTAATGTTCCCTGTTCCCTTTTCCTAAATAAACGTCCTCAAGTTCCCAACGAGTTCAATTAACTGGTAAATGGTATAACAATACAATTGAGAAAACTTCACTTTTATTAATTATTTTTCGATTAAAAAAACTACGACTTTTACTTTGGAACTTCGAAACTTCAGTTAGTATTTGATCGAAATGAGATCAATTGTTTGTCTAGTTACAAAACAACTATTTTATGAATCGTCTATGGAAAATCACGGGCAAGCATGTACAACATTAGAATAGGTACAGTACTTGTTTTCAATCTAACCGCGGCTTCAGCGTACTGCCCGGCAGAGTGTTATGAAGTGGAATGTTTCACCCGTCGTGAATACATAAAACAGACTATATTTTCTATTGCATACCAGCCATACATACGGTAGCACGAAGCAGCTATTTTCAGTTTTATGAAATTTACGTAAAATATATATAAAGTAAAGTAAATATAATATACTTGATAAATAATTTTATACTTACAACTTACGTGAAGAGATATGAAAATCAACGTGCAAAAATAATGCGATAGAATAATATAGAGAGCCATAATTTCATGTAAAAGTAATGATTGTCATATACTTTGAGTAACATAGTTTTTTAAAGATTGTAAGTTTTGTGAGGTCAATCATACAGTTGTATAAACATTGAGATTTGTTACCATGAAGATATACTTCAAATACGAACCTAAACAATCAACAACCGGGCCATTCTCTTTAGTACATACGAGTATGTATGTAGGTACATGCTGTTAAAATGTTCTGTTTCATTAAAATTTGGAAATGTACCAACATGGTACGATTTACGATTATAGGAGTAACATGTCTATTAAACGAAAGTACCGCAAATTATTTGGGAAATGACATCATAGACATTCCAGACAAGTCGGATTCAGCTTATCTTTGTTCTCAACTGGAGTTTTAATCCTCAGTGCAGTCAGAGCGAGTCCTGATAGGTTTGTTTGGAGACGGCTTAGTCTACATGCTGCTGTATTGAAATTTGGAGACTGTCTGTTACAGAAGTTGTCTGGGATATGTTCGCTGTTGTGTCACATTTAAGGCCTTTCGACAAGATTTAACGTTTATTATATCATGACAATTCATTTAGTTTAATATGCCTTCTGGAGCACATAAATGCTTGTAGAAATTGACCATTGGCCACATATAAGCACTGAAAGAATTGACCGTTTTCGGTGTTTCGGATTGATAAATAATCCACAATTGCTTAGAAAACTTAAACTGGAGCATATTATCTTATTTTTTAATTAAAGTCGTCCACGAAGCTGAAACTGGTATATGTAACTTATAACTCATATGTGTAGCCCATACGGTTGTAACTTACTATAGAAATAATTCTATACATGTGGTGTCGTTCTTCATGATTGTTTTAATAAATAAACAAGTATTTAAAATTAATAAATTGCATTGATGCAAAGGAAATTCCAAAATCACCAATAACCTATTATCATCTATCCGTATTGCACGTACGTACTCGTATCTCTTACGAAGTATTTCGCAGTAAATTCTATTTTCTATACGCTGTGTACACCATATGGCTGTCACATTGCGAAACGGCTACAATTCGCGATCTTGTACGTGTGGTCGCAGGAGAATAAACAAACGCCATAAAGTAACTCTTATCGCCATTGAAATACATTTCAAAATATATAATATTTAATATCTATTCCGCTTCGTACACAATGCAATTTCAAGGCGCCCACACTCGCCTCACATGGATTTGTTAGCCGAACGTAGCGTATTTATCGATTGTTAATTCTATATCTATACAGTAAATTAACGAAACTATAGTAAAAGATTTCGCAATCCTGTAAAACAAATGTGACGTTTTTAGAATGCAAATTAAAGTAACGCTTGTCTCAGGACGCTGCATGGCGTATATTGATCATGTATATATATTTTTATAAATATGATAAGTACATTATTAAAACGTGTACGTTGTTGAAATCATCTGGCTGGTGAGTATTTTTACGAATATGAGATCATCAAACTGAAATTCTAGACACAGATTAGAGGACACGTGGACGAAAAACTTAGTCATAGTGGAAGGTTTTGAATATTGGTTACAGTAGCAGTTTAATCCGAATAGTGAATTAAGATATCTTTTAAAGAGAATTTTTCGGGTTCGATTCCCAGTCGAAAGGATCCCTGAACGATGAATTAAATTATTCTCTATTCTGGAGGCTTGATGTCCATTTTGCCGTGCTTATTATCCATAGCGATCACAATAGTGATTTGTACTGCGTAGGTAGCATTATTACGACTATAACATTATTTTGTAAATGTCCCTAACTTGCATAACATCTTTATGTCCATATTGGCTAATGCAAATAAATGTTTCAGCGGGAACAAAGACAGCAATAAACTCCCCGCATTACTAATATCCATCTCTGAATGGATTTCAAGCCATTCAGAGAGAAATCCTAGCGGCATCGAGATAAAGCCTATTCAAAAGAGATATCGCTAGCCACGATAGTCGCTTGATGTACTGTATTCACTGTGCAATCGCAAATACATAAAATAAACTATGCCGCAGCGCTTTTGTGGCCGTGTATTTGTTTCGAGGCGTATGACAGTGGTTCTTTTGTGAAAATAAATTTAAAATAATAACACCCTGTACTTCTAGACCGACACTATGAATTTTTCATGGATAACACGTAAATATACCTACAGCATTTTGAATTGAATTTTTGTTACCATTGAAATTGTGTTCCATTGAAACTTTAAAATACCTATATAAAAAACCTATTTATGTATATTTTAAGTTTTAAATAATCGTAACATGTAGAATTAATGTAGGTACCCATAATTTAATCTTTATATATGTATATCGAAATCAATAGGTACCTATAGGTACGTACATACTCGTATGTACTCGTCCATTTCCGCGAGCGTGAATGTTAGGTATAACATATAATTGGAGTATAACATACATACATTATCGTTAATCAACTTGCAAGTAGGATGTGATATGTAAGATTGCTGGCATGTGCGTATTTAATATTACAATGTAAAGATAAAGGTGCATTGTAAAACAAGATTTACAAAGCACAGGAGGCATAAAATTTCATCAATCTAATGGGTTATCTCATGAGCCAGACTGCTTAGCACACAGTATCAAAGGGCGTCCTGATCCCCCACGTTGTTATCAACGCATTCCAAGAGATCGATGACGTCACTCAATGCCCGCTTCCGTTGCAGTATACTGTCCTGGTGCTACGTTGTATGCAAGTTTGAGTAGCTCGTATTTTTGCGTTATGAACTGTTTCATTTTCTAATTCAGTTCTAATATCGTCTGGATTGGTCTACAAATTATTTTTTGGTCGAAATGTAGAGATAGCAGATGAATTATTTCATTCGAAAAATAGTAAAATAGTTCTTAACTAACTTTTTTTTTAAATATAGTATCCTCGTATCCTCGCAATTTCAGGAGATTGTCACAAGCAAACCTTTATTTTCGCGTCTTAACCAATACCACTATAAAGGAGTTCTGCACTCCAGTAGCCAGTCTCCAGCCCATCTTTAGGAAAAAAAGTCAGTGTTAGATAGTCACTGCTGTTTATCACAGTAGTCAAATATATTAAGAACTCCATTTGAATTTGGAACTAAAGTGGAATTAGGGACTAAAGAAAGTTATAGACAGATATTGTTATTCAATCGCAAGCTTTGCGATTAAAACACGTCATCATCGATTGGCAATAAACTTAACTGAAATGAACTATGAACTGTGCTCAGCTCGTTCGGCTCGGAGCAAGAAAGCGAGCGAGTGCCGGAAACCGCAGATCAGCGCGCTCTCTATAAATAATTCATCTCGACGCCGACACACGTGCGCCGCTGAAACTACGAGGATAACTGTGGGAATTTATGATGATAACAAATATAAGTTTATCTTACCGCCTACATTATGGGATAGGATAAGCTTTCGGTTATGGTTTCGTAAAAGATTTATGGATATTATTCGGAGCCATAATATTCGGATGGGGATGTTTTTGCAGGTTGGCACGTCACATGTTATATAGCGTATATTATACTTGTATGTGAGTGTAAAATGTGTGTAAATATAACGAGTAAAATTCATGAGAATTTTGTAAACTTATTATTAGTTTAGATTTCTATCTTCCTAATACGTACAATAACGCAATAGTTGATGATACAAGATAAAATATTCTATGTACTATCTTATCTGTATTATGTATCTAACAATAGAATGTTTAGAAATATTACTGATTGTCATTGATAATAATACATGTACATCATTGTTTAACAATATAACATGACATGATAAAATTATTCATGATGTTTTAAATTTGACATCCAACGTAATATACCTTAGGAGTGATAAACAATAAAAGTGATAAACGTAGAAGAAACGCGTCAGGTTTGTGACAAGCTTTATGCTACAAGAGACAAGACAACATTAATAAATGATAAAATATGGATAAACAGCGTAAATTATAATTGATTCGCAAGCGTAAATTATTGTAAAGTAGTAAAATGCGAAGAAAGTAAAGTGAAATTATTTATGTACTCGGACGAAATGATATTTATTTATATTATACATATAACATTTTTTATTATATTTGATTGTCAATACGATAATAATAAAGAACAAGTTAGCCAGTGCACGGGGACTGAGCTGTTCAAACCTCAGAGAGGTCAAACGCTTACAACATAGTTGCGTCGCGCTGACACGGACACATGGTCAAGCCACAAGCTCGTGTCGTTCTGTAACTTTCACAAACGCAATACTATGAGATAATTAAATGACTATCACTGAGAATGTACACACCTAGATGGATAGTGTTATCTTCTTACATATATATAGTTAGATAGAGCTTTGGAATGTGTGTAAAAGTAAATATGTATATAATTTGTTGATATTCTCGAGCTACGTTTGACGGTACTATATACGATTTATTTTATGTACTCAACCCTTTAATTGTTCAATTCCCGCAACACGGGTCTTCTCTCAGAATGGAAGGGTTAAGGCCATAGTCTGCCACGCTGTTCAAGTGCGGTTTGACAAAATTATGTCTTATCTATTTTTGTATATTATCGACAATTATATATAATTATTATTATTACTTGTAATTCTTTTTGTATATAAATTGTCGATACTTTTGCATTGTAAAATGAAAGGCGTTATTTAGCTGCAACGAATACTAAAATTTTCTATTAATTTGTTATTGTATTTTCTCCTCTGGAGGAAAATCCCCTAACACGTTACGTATTTTTGTAAATATCACCGGGATTAACAGTAAATATACTGGAAATTACATAATATTTACATAACAGTAACATTTTATTTACAAAGCGTTAGCTGATCCACGAGTGGCGGAGTCAAGGTGAGCGACTCGGCGAGATCAGTTCGAGTTGCGACTGCACAGATCTGATGAGCTACGTAAACACGAGTTTCCTTGAAATACCGTGTTATCAAATACGAAAAATATTTCGGTGCCCCACAAATCAAGATGGTTACCGCTCTAACTAGTTGCAGTAATAATTAGATGATGCGTTTCTACGCATGTTGTATTTTAAGTAGTCGCAGTGATCCGTATTAACAAATGTAATCTAATGATATATATTTTTTTAAATAAAGGTATAAATATATAATATAAATAAAGGTATAAATATATAATTGTGTATATATAATATATATATAAATTAGAGCGTGCTCTACTCTTTAAGCATATACATTATTCCGTAAGTAGCCGGTCTGGAAGCCTGCGATTTAATATTAGTGGTTGGATATTAGTGTATTATAACATAAAATCCTATGTATTATTATCATATCATCGCGCTGGGTCCCTTAAAGGGTAGACAGAGAGCATCCAGTGCCAAACGTACCTATTCTAGCAGACCGAAGTATAATAAAAAATACGTTTGACCTATATTATCCGAAAAACAATTGTAATCATTCAGTTTTAAACCATAACATTACTAATAACTATTATGTAAAAAAAGTCACATCACGCCTGTAATCTCCGAAGGGGCTGGTAGGGTTAATAATGACGTAATTTGCATATAAACTTATATGCTCGTCCATGAGTCAAGTGAGCGCGTACCCGCATGCATACACGATATTAAAAATTATGACTCATTAACTAAACTTCAAAAGCCATTTGGTCAGTTACAGTCTCAAGAAGACTTCAATAACATTTTAAAACATCCTCTTCGTATACTTATTTTTTCATTTATTATTTAATAACGGTACAAATAATGACAATAAGAAAATACATATATTCGTATTTAAGAACTTATCCACAATTTCCGTACTTTAATTTATGTATTATTTTCATTATATTTCTTTGCATTCTGATAAATAATTGTGCCTGGTTGTAGAAACGGACAAATTCAATTTATCTTTAGTTTAATTTACACCGATAAACCTGAACGATAGAATTCCAATAAGGAACCAAAGAAGAGAAAATGTTCTAGCCGATATAAGTGTTGCCACTATTTAATATTTTACTTAATATTTTAGTTAATATTTCACATATTTAATATTTTTCACATATTTAATATTTCACATATTTGATATTTTTAAATTTTTTTGACATTAAAAAATGTAAGTCATATGTTACTAATATAACTACTCAGTAGCTGGCTGGCAAATTGAACAGTTAATTTATAAAATAGAAATCAAGGTGTTTTTGTTTCTAAAGTAAACTCAGCCTTCGATTTGTGAGTGCAATAACCATAAATTCGTTTACATATAAACTTGGACCCATTGAATAGCGAGCGGTTCCCGTGTTCCCTACCTATTCATATTCGATATGACTCAGTGGCGGTATCGTAAACAATATGGGTTGTAATAAGGACCTTTTCACATGTATGGAGAGTAGACCACTGTCGTGTTATTCTTCTTTATTCTTTATTACCATTTGTTATTCATATATATACAAACATACACATATGTATGTATATCAGATTAAAAATGACTATAATTATGAGTATCCCATTTGTTAAAGTTGCAATTTCTTCAAGATAACAGTAATATAATAATAGTGTTAGCCTTATTCAACAATACTGTATTTCTTTTATAATTGTCTGTTTATTTCTTACAGTTTCCTAATAAAACTTCTGAATCGATTTAGTTGGGGTATGGAACATACCTACAGCTTGGGAAAGAGTACCAGCGACTTTAACTAGTTCGTACATTAATTTCTAAAAGTCTAAGAATAAGATATTCATGGACAATTGTCTATGAACTATGGAAATGTATGGAAAGATCATAGAATATTACGGAAACAAGTGCTCATAGTTGTTCATAACTCATAAAAAAGTAATTGGTAATACTTATACTTGCGATATAGTTATGAACTTAAATAATGGAAAGTTAGAAAGTTACGTTTTTGAAGAACTACTTCGTTGTCATTTTGTATGACGACGCAACCAGACTTTCTAATAACAAATAGGTCTAACATTCCAACTGAAATTATTCGCAAATACTTATAAAATAAATTGGAATGCCTCATGGATTCGTCCTATCGAAACAAATGAACAAAAGTTACTACAATAATATGGTGGTAATGAATATACGGACAACAAAAAATATGAGTTTGGCTAATGAAAAAATTTAAAATATGCATTGTTGACAACCATGATTTTCAATTATTATGAATGTACCGGCTTGACTCACGTACGT